>JAMALN010000211.1:0-47641 GCA_023630115.1 Cutaneotrichosporon sp. PK4640
GCAGGAGGATGAATGGAGACGGGGGAAGGGGAAACAAGAAACGGCGGTACGCTTGCAAGCTGGTCGCAAGAGAAGGGAGGGGGTGCGAAGTGGGAGTGAATGACGTCTGGAGATGCACAAGCGAGCAAGGAGCAAGGAGGAGGGTGTAGTGTGGTGTAAGTGTAGTGTGGTGTGGTGTGTGGTTCGTTGGTTGTGGTAGGTGGGGCGCCTGCGCCTTGGATGGCGAAAGGGGTTGGGTGATGTTCACAATTGATTTGAGGGCGAAGGGTGGTGAAGGGAGTGAGCGGGGCTGGGGGGTGCTTGATGATTCGTGGGCCACTGTGGAGATGGATGTCGAGGCAATGAAATGTGAGTGATGCCGATACGCCGAGTGAAAGAGGGATGCGGATGCAGTAGGATGGTAGGATGAGGTGTTGAGAATGAGGGTGTGGTGTGGTGTGGTGTGGTGTGGTGGTAGAGTAGATGGGTCGAGTTGTAGAGGATGAATGAGTGCTCGGCCAAGGCTCAAGGCGGGGTGAATGGTGGTGTATGGTGTACGTACAGTGACTGCGGCGGCGTGGCTCGGCCCCCGGCTCTTTGCCCCTCCCTCCTCCCTCCCCCCTCCCCCCTCCCCCCTCCCCCCTCCCCGGCCTCCCCCTTGGCCTTGAACCGCCGCCCCCACGAAACTCTGTCGGGACCAGAACAATTGACGTCATTACATGACGACCTCGTCTAATGCACTCATTTACAACCAAACATACTGTGGGGCATTAACAAGCCCACATATCCCATCTAGCCTCTCGTCGTATGCGTCACACACTCGTCCTCCCCGCCCTCCCCCACTCCACCGGCCCACGTCGTCTCCGTCACAATCAACTTTTAACCTCGGAACATCATCGGTGTACCCCTGTGTGCAGCATGTGCATCTGTCCGGCCTCCGACAGTGTATGAAGAGGGCGCGGCGATCGGACATACGCAAACAAGCGACGAGGGCTCCGTGTTGAGCGGCAGTGTTGCGAAGGGCCGTCGGGTGCATCTTGCGGAGGAGAGAAGCATGCCACAAAGCCCGCCTCAGAGATGCGGCGTGCGCCACCGTCACGCCAATCTCAACATCAGACAAGAGCACTGATGGGAAAGCGAGGGTTGAGACGTTCGGGGTGAGATGTGCGGACAGACAGCTAGCCAACTGCACGAACTGCAGCAAGCAAACAGGGACATCAGAAGCAACGGAAGGCAAAAGGTTAGGTCACGACGGGGGTCGAACCCGCGATCTCCTGATTAAGACTGGAAGTATCCTAATCGTAGTCAGACGCGATGCCATTTCGCCACGCGACCCTAACTCATAATGTTATTGATGTTTCACGGTCGCGCGCGCTGGTATATAAACAGCGCCTCACACTCGTCCTTGCCCGATTTCGCGACTGCTTTTGCTTGCGACGTCTTGAGGACTGCGCTCTCCAACGATGTGCAGTCTTGTTTAGAGGATAACGCGCGATGTGGTGCCTGTACCTTTGTCTTGGCCCAATCCGCTGCACCATGAAACGCGCCAAGGCACAGCGCTGCGGCGCATGCGGGGCAGCTACCAAGCGGGCTCGCGGGGAGGCGCGCGCACGGCTATGCGCCACGCTGCACCGACGACGACGCGCGTGCCCTTGAGCTTAGTTTACCAGCAGTGTCGAATATAATGTAGGATGCAGTGTCCGAAAGAGGCATGGCCGTGGAGGAGTGAGGTTGTGGGCAGCTGGGCAGGAGATGATTTTTGGACGCGCGTGTTTGTCTTTCTGAAACAGGCAAGTGTCGCGTCGCGGGTGGCCAATCCCCCTGTCCAGGGAGGCGGTCCGAGCGTCTGCAGGTGGTCCAAAAATCCTGACGTTTGCCCTCCGCGCCAACCGGACGCCACCAATGCCGCTGTCCTGGATTCTAGCTTCCTGCTTCCTGAACGCTGTCAACCCGGAAACTAGGCAGAGCCGCGCCTTGAACCTGATCGTCGTCCAGCCCCTCCCCTCCCCACTCGACTACTACAAGCAGAAGACGCTGATGGCAGACATGACCGAGTAGTAGTCAACTCTGTTTTATTAGAGCACAGGAACCTCCATGCCAGTTGCTTGATCGAGCTAGAGTGGCAGCTGTGGCAGAGTGTGTGTGAGGGTGGAGGTATAGAGATCCCTGGTTGTCACGTAACGTGCATCAACAAGCCGACTCTATGGATGGGACTATGGCACCTCGCCTCATGCCCTCATGCCCTCATGCCCTCATGCCCTCATGCCCCCACAAACCCCCACTGCCCAGGTGCACGTACCGCCCCGCTCTTGCATCGTCTTTCAACCTCTGTCGACTACTCTGTGAACAACTGCTCTCAACATCTCGACGTCGTCGTGCACAAGCCTTTACTCGACATTCTGCCATCACTTGCACACACAACAAGGTGGCTGGCAAGTAAAGGTTAAATTCAGCCCCCGCCGCCGCCCAAAACAAACACTGCCCGCTGGTGCAACAGCGTTTCAATCCTCAATCCTCAATCCTCGACCCACACTCCCATTCACCCAACCCTTCATCTTGCTGTAATAATCATCTCCTCGTCCACGACTAGTTTACGACACCCATCGCCAGCCCCACACCCACACCGCAACCGGGGTGACCATCTCCCGTCACCCCACAACCTCTCTCCACCACTCTCCACTCCCAAAACACTCAATGAAGTCGCTCTGGGGTCGATTCAAGCCCGCCCAAGCCGGCCCGAGCTCGTCACGCCCGTCACTCGACGCCGCCGCCGCGGACCGTTCCGACGACACCGTAAAGGTCAGCAAGACGCGCTCCTTCCGCCGCCCAAGACTCAGTGACGTCCACCCCGAAACGCCCACGTCCGCCAGCGGCGATGCAGACCTCTCCCACTCACACGACTACTCGGGTACGTCGCACACGTCCGTTGCCAAGGAGCTCCCACCGCGTCCGGTGACCCCGGGCGCTCTTGCCGACCTAAGCCCACCCGTACCACCCAAGGACCGCCACGCCTTGCCCAATGCCATCGAGGAGTGGCGAGCAAACCAGCACGCACACGCCTCGCACTCGGCCGACAACGTCAAGAAAGTTGCGTTCCAGTCGCCACAGAGACCGCATGGCACCAACTCGGACGGAGACCTGCGCGGGAGAGCGGCGGCCAGCGCCGGGCCATCGGTGAGCTGTCATGTCTCCATTCCGAGCTAACTCCAGCGTCATCGTGACCACTCGCCGACAGCCAACGGCCGGGAGATGTCGCGCTCCTCATCGCGCAACTCGGTGCACGGCTCGGCTCCCCTGGACATGCGCCGGGGCTCTGCGTCGATGTCGCAGGCGAGCCTGACGCATATGGCGCACTCGCCCACGAAAAGCACTCTCTCACAGGTCACGCTCGCACCCAGCGAGAGCAGTGCGGCGAGCGCACAGAGCTACATTCCCCTGCCAGAAAGTTGGAGCGCGGCCATGGACGACGAGCTCATCGCCAACCTCGGGCCGCGCGAGCGCGCACGCCAAGAGGTCCTGTGGGAGATTGTCAACTCGGAGGAGCGGTGAGCAATCTGTTGCTGTGTGCTGGCTGACGCAAAGCTATGTACAAGATCTCGCCAAGCTCAACGAAACATTCTGCCTCGCCCTACTTCCCGCGCGAGAGTCTGAACCGCTCGGGCTCCCCGATCCGCTAGTCCTTACGCGCACGACGTCGCCTGGTACAAGCTCGGGCTCGCACGACCTGCAGGACTTCCTGCCGATTGCTTCCCAGTACTCCGCACCTCGCCAGAGCACCGACTCGTTCCGCTCCGACGATGACTCGTCGGCGGCGAGAATGACCGCCCTCGCCGCTCTGACCAGAAGCACAGGGTCGCACCCCTCGCATCACCCACAAACCATCTCTCACAACTCCTCGAACAGGGAGTCGTACATACACTCGCACGACCGCAACCACGCCGGCCGCTCACATACCCAGGCACGCACGCTGCCGCTCAACAAGTCGTCGCGCAGCAGCCTCCAGAGCAAGAATGAGGGGCACTCCCGCATCGCGTCGCGGTCGAGCATCTCGTCGGTGCTCAACGGGCCTGTGACGCTCCCGGACGACCTCGAGCAGGTGCTCACCTCCATCTCGTCGGGCATCCTCCAGGGGCATGTCAAGCTCGTCAGCGCCCTGCGCAAGCGGTACGACGAGCAGTTCCCACTCGTACGCTCGCTGGCGGATGTGTTTACCTCCCATGTAAGCTAAGGTGCCCACGTCACTAGCTAACCCCAGTCCGACATCCTTCGCGAGTATGCCACGTACATCCTGCACCTCGAGCGCGCCCTCGCGCAGATCGACGAAGCGGCTGCCTTGTCGGCGTCGATTGCCACGGGTAGCCGCAGCCGCCGGAGCTCTCGTCGTTTGGAAGAGACGCAGTTAGGCCGCCTCAGCAAGACACTCACGCAGCTCGAGGAGCTCGCGGCGCAGCGTGGTGAGGCCGGCCTGGCCATCTCCTTGTCCAAGCCGTTCCAGCGGCTGCTCAAGTACCCGCTCCTGTTCCAGAACCTGTTATTCAACACATCGCCGTCGACGCGCGAGTACGAAGCGACGCTGGCAATGGTCGACGAGGTCGAGGCGATCGTACGCAGCATCGAGGACGAGAAGACGTCTTCCGAGGAGCGCGAGCGCGCGCGCGACGCCTGGGCGCGTGTCGAAGGCATCGAGCGCAACAAGCAGCTCATGGCCCCCAAGCCTTCACGTCTGCTCGTCTCCGAGGACATTGTCCCGCCCAAGGAGAAGAAGGGCAAGGCGTCGCACCGGCTGAGCGACATGCTCAAGCACCGCAACATGGAGCAGTGGATCGTGCGCTTCACGGACGTGTCGTTACTCTGCGAGCGGACCGGCTACACCTCGCTGCCAATGTCGTCCAAGAGCCGTCTCAAGTCCGAGTCGCAGACGGACCTGAGCATACGGCGTCTGAGCTCGTCGAAGCGCGGGCAGAGCGTAAAGCAGCGCAACATGTACCGCTTCCTCAAGGTGTACGAGTGGCACGAGCGCGCGCCCAAGCCCGAGACACCGCCGCCGCGTCTGAGCCTCGACTACAAGCGCACCTCGTTAGATGCGATGCGCCGCGCCAGCATCGACCACTACCGCCGCCCATCGCTCGACCACCACCCCACGTTAGACAACCTGCTGGAGACGCCACGCGCGACCGGCTCGGCTGTCACGCCGCGCAAGGTGCCGATGAAGACTGTCGACGGGAGCCCGAGCAAATTGACGCCACGACGCCGCGCGGGCTCGCCAGCGCGTACGGACGACGCGCAGAGCGAGGTCATGAGCGTCATGTCATTTGCGTTCCGCGGTGAGGCCCGCCCCCTGGCCCGCGGAAGCTTGGGTCGCACCCGCGGCGGCATGGTCGGCGCCGCGAGCCGCGCGAAGCCGCCCACGATTGCAGAGCGCCGCTCCAGTGCAAGCATGACGACGGCCGAGCGCCGCGCCAGCGGGAGCATGAGCTCGGCGGCGGCCGCCAACGCCAAGTTTGCGCACCGCCTGCGCTCGAGCGACGAGTTAGCGCAGGCCGCGCCGACTGTGCGCCCGGCTAGCCGCGTCCGGCGCTCCCTCCCGCCCGCGATGGCGCTCACTCCTGCCGGGGGGCGGCGTACGACGACGCCCGCGACCCAGCGCCCGCCGTGGAACAGCAGCATGCGGCCGATGAGTGCGCGCGAGGAGCGCGAGCTGGAGCAGCAAGTCCGCCCGCCCAGTGTCACGGAGAAGCAAGCGCGCCCGCCCAGTGTCACGAAGGTGCGCCCGAAGCGCCCCGAGTCGGCGGCTGCGCGGTCGCGGTCGAGCGCGAGCGAGCGTGAGCCGCTGGCCGACGCGGCGAACGGCAAGGACAAGATGAGCGACGCGTCCAGCGACGGGCGGGGCAAGCGGCCCGTCTCCAAGACCAAGGGGCGGGGCAGCGACATTGAGAATGCCGCGCCACCCCAGATCCACCAGGAGGAGGAGGTGCCGCTCGAGCAGCAGAAGGGCGCGACGGCCGTTGGGCTCAGCAAGACGACGGTCGAGGTCGCGGTGGACAAGGCCGAGAAGCCGGCGGCCAAGACGCTCACGGGGGTTGCGGCGCGGATTGCTGCGCTGGAACGGCGCAACTTTGGCGGACACATATAATCACTACTGTTGTATAGCTGCTATTGTAGCTCGTTGATGCGTCATGTCGGAGAGAGCGAGTGTACGAGGGTAGCGAGCGGAGCAAGCAGTGGGGAATGCGGATTGGTGCCTGCAGCTGTGGAAACTCGGCCGCTTTGAAAGTAAATATTAGCCGACCGCACTTCTCGTTCCACATCACTCCATCGTTCTCACCTCGTCTGTGCGGCCACGCTCTGACCCACAACACGGCACCTCACAAAGCGCTATGGAGCGCCGACATCCTGCTTGCTGATTGCTGACCAGCTGACCACCTGATGCGAGCAGAGAGTACGCGTGCCCCCCCGCCCGCCTCGCCCTCACGTCGCTTGGGCATCAAAGATCCACATGACGACGGCTTTCCAGCTCGCGCTGCTCGCGATCAGCACGGACCGTGCACCGCAGCAGGGAGGGAGCGGAGCCCGATCCGCTCGGTGCAGGCTGCAGGTGTCCACCATGGTCCATGATGCATGAGGGCATGAGGCAGAGCGCCTGGACCCGATGCGCGCGATCCCCCAGCCCACCCTCGATCCCTCGCAGCTCGACATGTTTCCATTCCCTCCACGTCCATCCTCCCATCCTCCCATCCTCCATCCTCCATCCTCCATCCTCCTTCCTCTTCCATCTTGCTTCTTCCTTCCTCTCACTCACTCACCCTCCCGCCTCATCACCACTCCTCACCCACTCCTCATCGCCCCCTCGCCTATCTTGCAACCCATCCCCATCCACCCAGAACACAACACAGCGGCCTGGCGCCACGCACACGCCCTCACATTACATTCCCAGCCACAAGGGCGATGACTCGGCCACCCCTAGCCCCCCTCACCCTGCCACCGCATCCCGTGTCCGCTCCCCCCAGCGCCGCTCCCGAGCTCCCACTCCACCGCCCGACGGCCCGGCGGTACTCTCAGCCCCTCAGCCCGTCGCCGACGCCCCTCCGCGCCCCGTCACCCATTCGCCGGCCGTCCCACCCCTCGCCGGACCGAGAGAGAATGAGCAGGCCGCTCGACCTGCGCGCGCTCGGCGACGCGCTCCCCGCCGAGGAAGGCGCCGTCGGAACGCCTGCGTCGGGTGGTGCTGAGCCGGACGCTGCTGAATCGGGAGCTGCTGAATCGGGCGCTGCTGGATCGGGCGCTGCTGGATTTGGCGCTGCACCTCCAAGCGCTGTGCCCGCTGCGGGCACCTCTGATGCACGGGCGGCCTCCGCACCCGGTGCCACAGCCTCACCCTCCCCACCGCAGACGCCAGCCCGCCCCCGCTCCCAGCCCCTCTTTGACGAGCACTACGGCCGCCGCGGCTCGCTCCCTCTCGCGACACCCCGCCCCGCCCCGCCCCAGCCCGGGCCTGCAGAGGACGCGCCCACGGTCCCGCTCGACACGCTGCGCGCCCTGGCCGCCGCCGGGGCCGACTTTGCCCACTTCCCCACCGTCGCCTTCCACCCCACCGGCGGCGGGGGGAAGCACACGGTCATCCACCGGTCCGTCCCAGGCGGCGTGTTTGGCCCGGACCTCGCCGCGCGCCTGGTGGCCCACCTCGCCGCCGAGCCCCTCCTCTCGCCGTGGCTGAGCCCCCGCGCCTCCCCCTCAATCTTACCCCTCGCACTCGCCCCCGAAGACCCGCCAACTCGCTCGCACTCGCGCGCCAACTCCTTCTCGGGCATCCCGCCCAACCCCGTGAAGACGCCCGCGACGCCGCCCTTCCCCGCGCTCGCGTCGCCCACCCCCCGCCGCATGCCCGAGGCGTGGTGGGCGGGCGCGCCGTCCGTGCGCGCCGCGGCGTGGAGCGCGCTGCTCGACGACGAGGTGAACGTCCCCATCTCCCAGATTACGTGGGCGCCCGGCGGCGGCTTCGGGATCGCGCGCGAGGGCCCCGCCTCACCCGTCGCCCAGCCGCTGCGCACCAGCTTCGACTGGAGCGTGCTCACGGCCCCAAAAGCGCCCAGCATGCACACGTTCGCCTTCCTCCCCCCCTTTGACGAGGACGAGGCGGACACGCTGCGCGCCCTCCTCCGTCCCTCGCGCTCGCCGTCGCGTACCGGCCGCTCCGCAGCGCCCTCGCCCGAGACGATACCCCGCTCGCCCGCGGTCAGCGAACTGAGCCTCGACCCCAAGTCGGCGCCGCCCTCGCCCATCCTCATGCCGAGCGCGAGCACGAGCGCGATCGACAACGACAGCGTGCCTAAGTCGACGCCGCAGCCCATCCCCAAGCTCCCTGTGCAAACTCCCCAGGCAAAGTCCGTGCCCGCAACCACGCCGCCCGGCCTCGCGAGCCCGCCAACCCAGGCCCGCCGGAACACGCTCTCCCTGTTCGGGCTGAGCCCGCGCAAGCCCCGCAAGTAGCACCGCTGGCGGTGAACGACTGTACATTGACGACACGAGATGAACACATGCTAGCTAAACTCGAGCTCGAGGACGGCGTCCTCGGCCTCGGGCGCCATCTTCTCCTTCTTGATGAGGTACGAGCCCTTGCCCTTGACGCCGGCAAAGTCGCCGCTCCCGTCAGCTTGGTATGCGGGGGACGTACGTGCCCGTGCCCTCGATCACGGTCCAGGAGGCCTTGACCGAGCCGTCGAAGGTGCCACTCGAGCGGAGGGCGAACGAGCCCTTCTTGTCGCCAATCGTGGCGGTCAGGATGGACTCGCCGTCTGGTGTCAGGTGGAGGGTTAGGTGGGGTGAAGGGGAGGGAGGGAGGAGGGGGGGGGTGGGGGTTGGGGAAGGGGCGAGGGGGGGTGGGGAAGGGCGGGCGGGAAAGGGAGCAAGTGAGGGGTGTGGCGGGCAAGTCGGACGCACCAAAGCTCGCCGCCTGCATAGGGTACGCGACCTCGCCCTCGCCCTCGCCCGTGCAGCCGCCAAAGTCGAGCACGGGGCCGTAGTACGTCCTGCCGTCAGCGTGGCCGCGCCCCGCGCACATGATGTACTGCGCGACCATGGTGCCCTCGACCGCGCCGGCGGTGGTGCGCTCCGTGCGCACGCGGGCGAACTGGGTCCCCCCGACATCCTCCTTGTCCTCGGTCCAGGCGGTGGTCGTGAAGCTGAACTTGTCTCGAGCGTCAGCGGGAGCGCGGCGAGAGAGGTGAGGGGAGGGGCTTACAGGTCGGCATGGGGAGACGGGTGTGAGAGTAGTGACGAGGCTGCGCGACGTGGCGCTCTTATCCTTGATCATCCTCTTGATCGTCGGTGAGTCAACCCCCGTCAGTCGTCCGAACAGCAGCCTGGCAGCCTGGCAAACCGGCACTCATCATTCCTCGGTTCCTCATTCCACAGATATCCTCGATCTCACTTCACCCTGCCTTGGCATTACCTCTGCTGTACGTGCCTGATCACGCAGCGGGCAAAAATAAGGCGGCAGAATAGGGCGGCGGCGTCGTACACCGAGCTGCGCGGTCAATCTGGCATAGGATCTGCTCCAAGCTCCATAATGGGGAGAGGCTTGGCCGCCGCCTCCTCCCTGCCCCCGCCGTCGTCAGACCCAAGTAGCATAACCGCCAATGACGAGTCACAGAAGTCCCGACAGAAAGCAAACTACGGAGAGATGGATGAGCTACGATGCGATGCAGATATGATGATGAGGGTATACAAATGCCGACACGGGGCCTGGGCGCCCCGCCGCGCTGCGCGCCTGCGCTAGCGCACGCGCTGGTAAAAGAGGAGGTAGGCGCAGCGCTCGCGCCCGCCGATCAGGCCTGCGCGGGCGTTCCGCGCCTCGTCCTCGGATACGACGACATCCTCGGTCGGCACGGGCTGCACGGCCTCGTCGTCGAAGTGGAGCCAGCCCGTCCCGTCTGGGCGCGACACGGCCACGGTGTAGTGCCCGCCCGTGGCGCTGTAGCCGTGGTGGTAGACGACACCGAAGAGGCGGTACTTGACTGCCTGGGCGGTGCGTTTTGGTGGCGAGATGATCTCCTGCGGGACGACCAGCTCGGTGCCGTACGCGACGGGCTTGGCGCGCTTGACGACGTTCTGTTCTTGCGGGTCGTAGACGAAGCGCTTGAGGTGGAGAATCAGCACCGGGGGCAGCGCCTCGAAGAAGACCTGCTTCGTCGCGTCGACATGGGCGTTGCGCGCCGACACCCACACTCCGGGAACGGTCTCGGGCTCGTTCAGGTGCCTGAGCGCGTCGACGAGCGTCTGGACCTGCGCGGCCTGCACGTCGAGCTGGAGGGGCTGATACGGCTCGAGCGTGACGCTGTCCTTCTGTCCGGGGGCGTGAAGAACAGAGCGCAGCGTGCCGCCAAAGATGCGGGTGATGGCCGACTCGTGGGCCTCGGCAGCGCGCACGACGTGCGTCTTCTGCTTCTTACCGACCTCGAGCCAGTCGTCACCGTCGTCGGCAGCACCAGGGGATACTGGTCGCCCAATGGTGCGCTCCGAGTGGCCGTTGGCCTGCGCGACCCTGGACGCCGACGTGGGCGGCTTGGTGCGAGAGTACATGGCGAGCAGCTCCTCGTGTAGCGTGTTGAGGAAGAAGCCCAGGTACTCCTCGGCGTCCTCCTGGTATCCACGACGCATCGAGTCGAAGCGCTTGTTCTCCTTCATCGCATCATAGACGTTCTCGGGGATGAAGGCGTCGTCGCGGCTCTTGCCCTTGGGCGTCGAGGTGCCGGACGAGCCGTTCGCCGATGGGCCGGGCACAAACTCGCGCAGGAAGATGATCATGGCCTCGAGAAGCGGCGTGCGGCGCGCAAGGTCCGCCTTGAGGCGCTTGCCGAGCTCATCGAACAGCTCGGTAAAGGGCGTGCAGTAGCGGAGAACCTGAAGGATCTGGCGTCAGCTCAAGTCACAGGTTGTAAGCTCACAGTGTTGGCAAAGCACATGTTGCCAGTGTTGATCAAGCCGCGCGGCCTGATTGGCTGCGCAGGACGAACGGAGCGCGTGCGCAAGCCCTCGGTAAGGAGGCGAGCGAGGTCCTCGGCAGGGGAGAGGGGGGCGCCGACGGCCGCCGCCGCCGCGTAGTTGAACGCGGGGCGAGGCTTGGCGGGTGCGGGGCCGTTGGAGGGGGGGAGGGATGGAGCAGTCGAACGCGGGGTCTCGGGAGCCTCGGAGGGGAGCGAAACGTTGGTCTTGGAAGGAGACACAAGGGTGGAGGAGGGGCCGGCCGAGCCAACGGGGGTAGCGCCAGCAGGACGCAGCAGCGAAGCCCAGCTGGAGGGCTTGGCCTTGGCTGCTGGAGGCGCAGCACGCGGTGCGGGGGCGGGGGCGGGGGCGGGGGTGGGGACGGGGGAGGTAACGACAGGGGTAGCGGGTGCGCTGGTGATCTCACCGAACACAAGGGAGACGTCAGGATGAGGGCCACCGCCCTTGGCGCCGAAGGCGAACACAGCCTTGCCCTGCGGCTTGCTGCGGCCGTCAGACGACCTCCTGCGACGCCTGCCCTCGATATGCTCGACAGCGACGTTCTCCGGGATGCGCTTGGCGAGACGGTAGTTGTACGAGTTGCCCTGCACCTCGGGCGAAGGGCACGAGGGGCGAATGCGGATGGGGTCGTGGGTGTACGCGCGCGGCCGCCTGGAGGGGGCCGACTTGGGCGACGTCACGCCGGCGAGCGAAGCGCCGGTGAAGGTCAGACCTTTGGGGGCCTTGTCCTTCTCCTCAGTCGCCAGGGTGGCGGCGGCCTTCTCGGGTGTGCTCTCCTCCTTCTTATCGGCGGCGGGTGCTGGCTCGACGGCGTCGGTCTGAGGCACGCGCGCTGCGGGCTCGGGCGCCTCGGACGGAGCCTTGCTCGCCTGCGCACTCGCTTTGGCCTCGTCGACGGGTGGCGCGGCCTCCTTTGGATCCTCGGTTGCAGGTTCCGGCGCAGTCTCCTTCTCCTCCTTCTTCTCCGGTACTGATTCTGGTCCTGCCGCCGGCTCCAGCGAGAGTCCGAGCGAGCCTCCTGCTCCAGGTTGTTCTGGGACCGGCGCGAGAATCTCGGGCGTTGCGGATGATACCGAGGGCGCATCGCCGTTCGGAGCGCTGCCGTTCGCAACGGCCTCGGGCTTGCGTGGCTGGTACTGGAAGCCCTGCGCCGCGGGGTTGAGGCCCTTTGATGGCATGGGCATGTGGTGGGGCTGGTGGGCGGGCATGAAGCCGTCTTGGCGGAAGCCGCCGTACTGTTGCTGCTGCTGCATGGGGTGCTGGTATCCGATACCGCCGCCGCGGCTGTAGGGGTGGTCTGGGGGATAGAATTGCTGGTGGTAGGGGTTCATGTTGGGGTGGAAGTTGTCGGCGTCGCCGTTTGGGGGCTCGCCACCATAGCCCTGGAAGCCGTTGTTCATGAAGAAGCCATTCTGCATGCTACCCGGACCGGGGCCGGGGACAGGCATCTGGCCAAAGGGAGGGTAGAACTGGTTCTGGTAGCCAAAGCCGTAGGGGTTGAAGCCGCCGGGCTGGAAGCCGCCGCCGTTGGGGTGGATAGGCTGCTGGGGGCCACCGTGTGGTGGGGTGATGTAGTAGTTGTTGTAGCCCCAGCCGCCTTGTTGCTGAGGGTAGTGTTGTGGGGGTGGTGGTTGGGATGGACCGGATGGGGGGTATGCGAGGGAACCGTAGGTGGGTTGTTGACGGTCAACAAAGTTGTTGTCCTGGTGGGAGTGTGAATGGGAGTGGGGGTGAGGGGGGTGTTGAGAATGTTGAGGGGGATGAGGATGAGGTGCGGGAGCAGGTGGGGCATGAGGAGCTGGGGCCGCCGCGACCGCCCCGCTCGAGGGGTTGCCCCCTTCTGGGCCTGGGTTCATCGTGACGACTTTATCCCTCTACTGTGCTGACGCTCTGTGTTGGTAAGCAGGCGGCTCGAGGGCGGGGTGGGAGAACAAGGACGTGGTGGGCGAGGGAGAGGTGGGCCACGAAGGAGCAAGAGGGGTGCGAGGCCGGGGGGTTGTGTGAGGCCGGGGGGATGTGAGGGGGGAGGTGGAGAGAGAGGAGAAGAGGAGGACGACGACGACGACGAGGACACGAGTGTGTGTATGATATCAAGAGAGTAGGGACTCACACGAGTGGAGGGTAGACCAGCCAGGTGGGTGTACTAAGGGTAGACGAGTTGGGGCTGGGGGCAAGGGAAGATGATGGAAAGCACCACCCAACACCCTTTCTCTCTGTCCGTTTAAAGAGAAAACTGATTGTTTGCCTAGACGACTCGAGGTGATGGTCGTCGCGATAGGTAACGTCGAGATGGGGAGAGTGGAGAGAGAGTATGGAGAGATATGTTGTTATGAGATGAGACAAAGGAGACTTGTGTGGTTGGACGGAGTTGGATGAATCACTGCTAGTAGTGGGGGGTGGGGAGACACGAGTCACCATAGTCATAAGTCTCATTCACTCACCATACGCGGTGGGTGGATCACTTGGGCTAATGGGCTATTTGGGCGGGACTGCTCCGACGACCCGCTTACGCTTACGGCTCCGGAGACCCACTTGCTCACCGAGCGGGACCAATTAGCCCAACAACCTCCACTCTGGCTAATGCGAGTGAATAACCTCTCCCCCGATCAAATAATGATTTCATCGACCTGCAATATTCGTCAAATATTTTCTGCAGAATTTATCCCACCTCTCCGAAAATATGGCCACTGGTCACAATCTTGGTCCCTACTACTCACCCACTCCTGCACTCCCTCCACACTTACTCACTCCCATCCAACCCCCCAACAAAATCTAATCAACATGGCTTTCGGCGACCGTGGAGGACGTGGTGGACGCGGCGGTGGCCGCGGCGGCTTCGGTGGTGGACGTGGTGGTGGCCGCGGCGGTGCGGCTGGCGGCCGTGGCGGATTTGGTGGCGGGCGCGGTGGTGGCCGTGGTGGTGCCGCTGGCGGGCGCGGTGGTGGTGAGTCCTCCCCCTCCTAACTGCTCTGACAATAGCTCGCGGCGGTGCGCGCGGTGGCCGTGGCGGTGGCCGTGGCGGCAAGCCCGGTCTCGGCGGCAAGAAGGGCCCTGGTGCGGTCACTGTCGAGCCCCACAAGCACGCTGGTGTCTACATCGCCAAGGGCAAGGAGCATCTCCTTGTCACCCGCAACCTTACCCCCGGCGAGAGCGTGTACGGCGAGAAGCGCATCAGCGTGGCCACGATGAACGCGGACGGTGAGGAGGAGAAGGTCGAGTACCGTGTCTGGAACCCCTTCCGCTCCAAGCTTGCGGCTGGTATCCTTGGCGGTCTTGACGACATCCACGTGAGTAGGCCAGCTGGAAACCCACTGACGTGCAGATCAAGCCCGGTGCCAAGGTGCTCTACCTCGGTGCGGCGTCTGGCTCGACCGTGTCCCACGTCGCCGACATTGTTGGCCCCGAGGGCGTCGTCTACGCCGTCGAGTTCTCCCACCGCCCGGGCCGTGACCTGATCGGCATGGCCAAGAAGCGCACCAACGTCATCCCCATCGTCGACGACGCTCGCCACCCCCAAAAGTACCGCATGCTCCTGCAGATGGTCGACGTGATTTTTGCCGACGTCGCCCAGCCCGACCAGGCCCGTATCATCGCCCTCAACGCCCACCACTTCCTCAAGCAGGGCGGTGCCATCGTCATCTCCATCAAGGCCAACTGTATCGACTCGACCGCGCCAGCGGCCCAGGTCTTTGCGTCCGAGGTCAACAACATGCGCAAGGAGGGCATCAAGCCCAAGGAGCAGCTTACTCTCGAGCCGTACGAGCGTGACCACGCCATCGTCGTCGGTCGCTACGAGCGCCACTCTGGCAACTAGACCAGCTAGTTTGTTTTCGCCTTGCAGACTATCACAGACTATTCCGCGGTTGACCGTGGTTGCATATTGTACCTGCGCCTAGCCGGCGCCATGTATTGGGATCGAGCATAGCAGCACCGAGCGCGGAGTGCTGCAGGCAGCGAGGCGGGGGCGGGGAACACAACGGCAAGGACGGGGGGGAGGGGGGTTAGAGGCAGCTGGAGGTGGCTGTGCTTACTCAGCCACCTCTCCAGACATACACACATGCATCCTCCTCGACAACCTAAGCACATCAGGTCCGGGTGTTGATGATTGAACCTCTAGACGTACTCGATCTCGAGCTCGCCGTCGGCGCCGCCGCTTCCAGGGCTGTCCGAGGCATACCACCCGTCGCCGTGGATACCGCGCAGCTCGCCGCTGGTGTCAGCGTGCTCTCGCCCGAACTCACGTGGCGCTCTCGGGGATGATCTTGAGGCGCACATTGATGCTCGAGAGACAGTTGCCGCTCACGCGGAACACGACGGTTCCACTCCGCCCGTCGATCTTGCCGGTGAAGACAAGTTGTCCGTCTGCGTGAGCGCGACATCGCAGGAGCCAGCCACCAAGGGGACAGCTTGAGCGGGCGGTAGCCCCTACATCTATCCACGCTCCTACCGCAGCCGCCCCACGCCCCACTCACCCATCTCAGCTCCGTTCGGGAGGAACAGCATGACGTACACCGCGGCGCCCGAGCCCTCGAGCCCGCCCGTGAACTCGTCCTCGGTCACGACGGTGCCCATGTGCGCGGTGCTGTTCGGGAGGTCGAGCTTGGTGTCCTTGTGGTCGGTGGTCTGGATCGCGAATCTAACTGGGGGTTAGTGAGTGCCGGGGTGTAGGGGAAGATGAAGGACGCAAGAAGTGGCTGAGGGGGAATCAATCGCTCCAAGAGCTGCTGGAGAAGTAGCGAGCTTCAGTCATCGGAGGAAGGTGCAGATCGGGCTGCTGCGTGATGCCAAAGAGTGGTGAAGGGAAGGAAGGTGGGGATCAGAAGGTCGCGAAGGAGCCATCTCTGGCCCGGTCGCTGGAGCGGGGTCCAAGGATGCCGGCGGCCTCCCGGCGACCACGGTCGAGGACGGTGCGCAGCCATAGATGGGGATGGGAACATGGTGGGGAAGGGCACAAGAGAAGGTGATGACGAGGTGACGCACCACGAGTGAGACCGCGCGCCGACTTGGTGGATGAGGCCGGGGCCGTGGACGTGGACGTGGTGGCGGCGGCAGGGGCCGGGGCCGATGCGGAAGCGGTGACGGTAGGGGCCTTAACAGAGGTCATGTTGATGTTCAAGAGGTCAAGAAGTGGTGAAAGTGGAGATGTCAAGAGTGAGTTGTGAAGATGATGGAGGAGTGTACATTCGTGCGCTGTGCGTGAAGGGAGGGTGTGCTGTGCCAGTGCGATGAGTGCTGTGCTGCGGGGCGCGCAGGCCGCCAAGATCCCCTCCACTCCCCTCCACCTCCACCTCGCGTGACACGGTCCGTCTCCGTGTTTCGGGTACATGCATCCGTCCCCTCCTCCATAGCCCGGCGAAAACGGTCTCCCACCATCACCTCCGTCATAGCCCACAGCCGCGCCGCCTCCGGGTCCACAGCATACGGCGCGACGCGGGAACGCGCACATCCCATCGGGTCCCCACTCACCGGCACAACCGGGGCGATCTGGCAGTCGGGGAGGGACGCCCCCGTGGGCGGCGAGGGCGGGGTCGAGCCCACGAGAGTGGTCGCGGCGCCTGCGCAGCGGTCGAACATCTCGGGGCGAGGCCCCTGTCCGGGCCGAAATACGCACGGCAAGCGGGCGTATGCTCTCCCGTGAGGTTGCGGGCAAGGTGGGTGTCCACCGCGCCGGGGTGCACGGCTATACAGTAATAGACATGAGAGAGGACGGTTGGCGTCTTGCTCTGCGCGTATACTTGGAGCGTGTTGTAGGCCTTGGAGAAGTCGGAGTCGTACCAGGAGGTCGGAGGGGCGGTGCCCGATCGACGAGGTGAATACCCGCGAGGAGTAGGTTGGTGAGTAGCCACGGCCGCAGTTCACGCAGAGGTGCTTTTCGACGTTGCCGAGGGCAAAGGGCATCTTAACCGCAGCGTTGTTGTCCAGCAGGTCGGGCTTGCCGAGGGAGGTTACGGCGGCGGCGGCGCGCACTGTCCAGGCTCGCTAGGTCGAGGTGGACGAGTGACGTTAGTGGGCGGGAGGGAGAAGTTTCAGCGGATACATGTTCCCGGGCACAATATATTTCTAGTCTCTAAGCAAACGTCTCCCCCGCCATCTCCTCGGTGACCTTCCAGAGGCGCTCGGCCGCGGCCTTGTCCAGCGCATACGGCGCCACGGTGCCCACAGCAGTGAGGTTCTCGAACGGGTCCGCGCCCGCCGCCTTCTCCTGCGCGACCTGGCAGTCGGCGAGGTACCGCCCGCTCTGGGCCGTCATGGCGGGGTCGAACGCGGCCACGAGGGTGGTGCTCGCCCCCGCGGGGATGGACTTGAAGTGCACGCCCTCCCTGGGCGTGCCGTCCTCGTGGAAGAAGCTCGCCGCGAACCCCTTCATGTCCTCCTCCGTGAGGTGGCGGCCGAGGTTGGTCTGGATGGCGCCGGGGTGCAGCGCGATGGCCGTGAGCTTGGGGTACCTGGCGGCGAGGGCGACGGCGTTGAGGATCGACGCCGTCTTGCTCTGCCCGTACGAGAGGACGTTGTTGTACGTCGCACCGTTGCGGAAGCCCATGTCGTCCCACCGGATGTCGGAGGCACGGTGGCCCACGCTCGAGACGAAGACGACGCGCGGAGACGCCGAGGCGAGCAGGGACGGGAGGAGGAGGTTGGTGAGCAGCCACGGCGCGACGTAGTTTGTGCCGAGCTGGGTTTCGAGGCCGTCGGCCGTGGTCGAGTATGGGCACATCATGACGGCGGCGTTGTTGATCAGCACGTCGAGAGGGCCGTGGGCCGCAATCTCCTTGGCCGCGGTGCGCACCGACGCGAGGCTGTTCAGGTCAAGCGTGACGAGGGCGAGGGAGGCGCTCGGCGTCTCCTTGAGGATGTCGGCCTTGGTCGCTTCCAGCCTGCTGTTAGCTACTTGCATGGGTGAGGAGCTCACTTCTTCGTGTCGCGCCCCGCTAGGATGAGGAGCTTGGGGGACTTGGTGGCGATCGCGCGGGCCGTCTCGGCGCCGATGCCGCCCGGCGAGGGACCGGTGACGACGACTGCGGTCAGCAGAGCATAGGGATGAGGCGGGAGGGTGCAGGAGTGGAGTGGGTGGGGGAGGGGTACGCACCGGTCTTGCCCTTGATCTCGTCGCCGAACGCGTCCACGACCTCCTGCGCCGTCGTGTTGTGGTCAAAGGTAGCGTTGGTGGCCATTGTGGTTGAGGTGCGGTAGGTGGGTGGGTGGGTGGGTGGGTGTGGTTGGCGAACCTGTGAGTTGCTGTGAGTTGGTGAGAGGATGGTGAGTGAGTGAGAGCCTTATATCTCGATGCGAGCTGCTACTGTCCGCCGGTCCTCCACCACTTTCAGTTGTCCATCGTCAAGCGAGCCGTCGCCGACGGCATATGACGACGCGACGCAAACATAGCCGGAGGCCAGAGGGGAGGTTGGAGCGGAATGTCAAAGGCACCGATGAAAGATCGTCAGGCCGCGGGCCGTCTTCAGCCGTCTGGCCGAGACCGGGCTTGCCACGTGCGCCCGTCGGCCAACTCCACCCCATGCACCCATGCACCGCATCCCACCCCCGTACGGCCGGTACCCCGGATGTCCGACCACATACGAACATTTGGCGATGTCCGATGGTCGCATGGTCGGGACGGCAGTGTGCACACATGGACACATGAGACCGAGGGGCCAGAAGAGCTTTTCAGGCCGACGGACGGCCGTTATGCGTCGTCGTCGCGGCGACGTCACGGTGGAGGCACCACCACCTAGACCGACCCGCCAGCCGAGGCGACACAACTACACACCTCGGGCAGATCCCCACTCCGCTCAGACCTCTCGTCCCACCGAGCTTGCTCAGCTTGTTCCGGAAGATCCTCACACGCTGCGCTGTCACACTCTCCGCCCATATACCCATACCCAGCTGTCGTGGCTCACAACTCGTCATCATAGTACAACTACTGAAGATACCAAGAGGTCTTCCGGTGACGTTGGCGCACGACCGCCAGGATTTTGGTGCTACAATTACGCCTTCTCCTTCTTCGAGGGGTCCGTGGTGAAGCGGAGGTAGGGCTGGGGTTAGCTGCATCTCTACACTTCCCCCAGCTACTCACGTAAACAACCTCGACGTCGTCGCCGAAGAGCTCCTTGACCTTCTCGCCCTGGACCGAGGGGTGGACAATGACCTTCTCGGTGCCGCCGGGGGTGCGCCAGTTGGCGGGGGTGGTGATCTTGTACTTGTCACCGAGCTGGAGCGAGTCAATGACACGCAGGATTTCGGGGAAGTTGCGGCCGGTCTGGGCGGGGTAGGTGAGGGTGAGGCGGATCTTCTGGGCGGGGTCAATGATGAAGACCGAGCGCACGGTGAACGGCTGGCCCTTGGAGTCGACGTTGGTGGTGTCCTGGTAGTCGAGCATGTCGTAGAGGAGCGAGATCTTGCGGTCCTTGTCGGCGACGATGGGGAAGCTGAGAGGGTCGGCACCGTTGGTCAGGGCGTCTGCTGTCAGCTCTCCTCTGTACGCAGGAGCTCACCGATGTCCTTGATCCAGCCGTGGTGCGAGTCAACGTCGTTAGCCGAGAGGCCGATGAGCTGTTATCGGGACAGGGTAGAGGTGCGCGTGAGGTGCGAGACACATCCAAATGGCAGAGACGCACGGTCAGCAGGGTTTCGCGGTGACACTGCGCTTCGGACTCACCTTGACGCCGCGCGACTTGAAGTCGGCCGACGAGAGGGCGACTGCCGAGAGCTCGGTGGTGCACACAGGGGTGTAGTCGTCGGGGTGCGAGAAGAGGATGGCCCACGAGTCCTTGATGTACTCGTGGAACTTGATGGGGCCCTGCGAGGTCTCGGCCTGAGGTTAGCGGTGTTCGGGTAATGGGTGAAAGGCATGGGGGGCAAGGTAGTTGTGAGGGGACGGCGGAGGAAGGTTCAACCACGACACGGCATACTCGATCAACGGTGACGAGATGGCCGCATCGCCTGACTTCCTCAGTCGCCGATGGCATGGGCCACGGTAGTCCGCCCAGCCTCCGGCTGCAAGCATAGAGCACATGCCAGCCAGCGAGATCTCCGGCATGCCGCTGATAGTGCTTAGATCCCACCGGCGTTTGCCAGCCCGCTGCCGAGCAAGCTCATTAAGGAAGCGGCGGAGGAAGGTTCAAATCAATCCAGCCACCGGCCCGCCTGAGACGTGGGTATGGGTGTAGCTCGCCGCGCTCGCTGCTCACTCCGCTCGCCGGCCAGCTCGCGAAAGCTTGCGGCCCGCAACCCCACCCACCGCCCAGTTCGCTCGCTGAGCTCGCTGTCTGCCCACTCCGACCCCCCGCCCAGTGCCCAGAACAGTGATCAACGTACCTCGAAGTCGGGGGCGGTGTCACCAAGACGAAGACCCACTGTTGCTAGTTGATGTGGGGGCGGTGGTGGTGGGGAAGGAGGTGAGGTGAGTGTGAGGGAGTGGACGATGAAGAGAGAGTTGGGGTGTTGTTGTTGGAGGGTGTGTATTTATGGGCCATGGTGGAGGGAAGGAGGGATCGGAGACCGGTGTCTGCCAAGTACTGGGAGATGAGCATGTGGACAGTGCATGGGGTGCATGGGGTGCATGGGGTGCATGGGGTGCATGGGGTGCATGGGGTGCATGGGGTGAGAACAGAGAGGTCCAGTTGACCGAGCACACCATTGATTGTCAAGCCGACGCGTCAATGTCGACACGCACTAGACCCAAGAACATTCAATACGAGCCAAATAATCAATCACGCCATTGATATCGCGACAAGGCTTCTACCGTCCACCCTGGAGTACCACCACCCGGGTATCACGGCACTGCTCGAGTATAATGACGAGATCATCAAGGCACACTCCTCTACAGAGATACAGAGCACCTCTTCGCTCCTCCACACTACTCCATGTCTTGGCACTGGCCACCCTATATCCTGCACAGCCCGTGCACCCATCACGTATTTCCCCTTGCTCATATGGGACCTAGCCAGTCTGGCTCGTTGCGGTGGTGATGTCCGCCCCCTCCCGTCTCCGTACTGTCCGGGATCCCCGGCCCCCCTCGGCCCTCGGGCCCAGTTTTCTGACCGACAAGTTCTCCTGGCCCAGACGCTTCCCGTTTGTCGCCACTTATGCTTCCTCGTCGTTCCTTGTACCTGATGTCATGTCCTGGTTCTTCTCTCATGTCAGAGTGAACATTACGTGTCATTTACAGCAACATCACGTGCATCGTGATATCAAGGCCACGCGAGCGCTGGGTGGACGTAGAGGGACTGGCCGGGACGCGGGTCAGTGCTTCGGAAGGGCCAGGAGTGTATGTGTGTATGAGTGATGATCATGTATGGTGGGCCTTGACTCAGGAACTATTGCCCGCTTATCGTCGGGTGGCCACAAAGTGTACAAAGTGTAATCAACTTTTTCGCGCCCAGCCAATACATACAAACCTCCATCCTCGGTTCAACCTCCTCTCCTCCTCTCATCATCCTCCCTCTTGTTCTCCACATAGAACCCATCCCCTCCCCCCGGTTCCCTCTCTCATCATCAACACCGCCTCACCCCTCTTCATCCCCCTTCCCATTCCCACTCATCGTTGTCACTCGCCACTCTCTTAGAAGAGAGCCAGCGAGGCAACAACATCATTCCACCATTCCCCACCACGCGCGTGCCCGCTCCACCTGAACATTCATCAAGCCACCGCCTCGCGCCGCGCGACTGTCTCAGCCAAGACAACCTCATCGAGCCAGCGCCTAGCGCCACCCCTCCTTCAGCCTTAAGGCAACCCCAACTTTCAACAGTAATGGACGCCGTCCGCGCCTCGGCACGCACGCAGTCGCCAGCGCCGTCTCCGCACGGCGCCATCGGCGAGGCACCCGGCCACCACGCGCGCTCGTCCTCGCTGGCCGCTGGTAGGCCCAGTACGCCGCGGTCCAACCCGCAGACGGCGTCGTCCTCGGCCGACGGTGACGAGCTCGACTTGAACGCCCTGATGGCGCACGGCCAGAGGCAACTCGACCTCGACCGTTCGCGTTTCGGGCGCTTTGGCATCGCGCCGCCTCCTGCCAGTGCTGGGCCAGGCGTCCCGCTGCGCGGTCGCACAGGCTTCAACGTCAGTGGCGGGCTGGGTGACCGCTCCGACTCGCCCTCGCGCTGGCCCAACAATGACGAGTGGCGTGAGGCCGGCTCGCGTTCCAGAGACGCGAGCATGCACCGCCAGAGCTCGGGCGCGGGCGCGGGGAATGCCGTGACCCCCACCGCTCCAGGCCTTTCGTTCATGGACCAGCCCTTCCCGTCACCTATTGGCCGTCCGCGCGGCTCCATGGGAAACATTGCGTTCGGCAGCACGCCCACGCCTAACCCTGCCGCTGAGCCCGCTCAGGCGGCCCAGCACCACCTCACCGCCCTATCAAATATTATCGACCCCCTGTGTCGCCAGAACGACGAGCTTATTCGCCTGCGCGCCGAGGTCGAGCTCTGGCGCGGCGAGTGGCAGCGCCGCGACCGCGAGTGCCGCCGCCTTGAGAGCATTGTCAAGAGCGACGACCCCGCCAAGGGCCGCCCGAAGTTTTCCGTTGCCCTCATTGACGGCGACGGTCTGATCGTGAGTCGTGCAAGGAATGTCGCGCGCTAACCCCCAGTTCCAGGACGAGCACCTGAGCAAGGGGTACACTGGAGGACAGGCCGCTGCACGAGCGCTTATGGCCGCGCTACCTTGCCTCGCCGGCCGCGTGTCGCGTGACGCCGATGTTATGCCCATCGAGAACATGGACACCAAGCCCCGCGACCTGGGCCAGGTTGTCGTGCAGGTCTTCCTCAACAAGGGTGGTCTCGGCCATGCCCTCGTTAAGGTGAGCCAGCAAAATTGTTCCGCACAGGCACCATGCTGATAACAAGTCTGGGTCTGTGCCCTCGTGGACGGTCTATGATTCGTTCTGGCAGGGCTTTGCTTCGGCCCACGACCTCTTCAGCGGTGAGTAACACGCACGCAAAATAGCACAGCACTGACGCGAAGTGGTCGATGTCGGTCACGGCAAGGAGGCCACCGACGCCAAGATCCGCGAGCACCTCAAGCTGTACGCCACCCACGCGCAGTGCGGTACTGTCATCCTTGGCGCGTCCCACGACAACTCGTACGCCCCGGTGCTGGCCTCGCTTGAGACGACCATGGGCCTGTCCAAGGTTGTCATTCTGCAAGGCTACAGTGAGCTCGCGTTCCAGCTGCAGCCGTACGCGTCTCGCTGCGTCTCGATCCCCGAGTTGTTCCGCACCAGCCGCATCCCCCCTGCCCCAGGCGCGGGCATGGCGGCTCAGGCTAAGAAGGGCCGCCGTGGAAGCCGCACGCAACAGGTGGACGCCGACGTGCCCATGCCGTCTCCCGCGCCTCCCGCCATCGGGTCGGCGCCCACCACGCCCCCGGCCGCCGACGGCGAGATCGAGATCGAAGTTGTCGAGTGGGAGGCCCTCGTAAACGGCGCGGCCAACGTGCGCCTCGAGGAGCCGCGCGGCCGCCGCCAGCGCAACGGCTCGCAGTCCATCGCCGACGACGACGAGAAGAAAAAGGCCTCTGCCAAGAAGGCGAAGCCGGTCGCGCGCGCCGCCTCGGTGCCTACCGTGCGCAACCTCAAGCCCCGCCCCTGCCACACCTACTACTTATCCCCCTGGGGGTGCAAGAACGGCGACGGGTGCGAGTACGCGCACCACTACAAGCTCAACGAGGACCAGACTGAGGAGCTCGCGCGCCTCGCCAAGGAGATTATCTGCCCGTACGTCCGCTCCAAGCGCTGCCACTTTAAGGAGGACGAGTGCGTCTACGGTCACCGGTGTCCGCGCGGCGAGCGGTGCACGTTTGGCGAGACGTGCCGCTTCAAGGACCTGCCTAACGGGCACGGCGAGGAGACGGCGGCGGCGGCGGCGGCAGCGGGCGAGGCGGCCTCCCCCTCCAGCGCATAGGCGCAGAGCTACCCTGCATCCCCCGTTACCCCAAGAACTGTCTAGACTCTCAACCTTGCGAGATACCAACCCGGGCAATTTAGAATCGTATCAGAACCGCTTTGCGGACACACCCGGCTAGCGGGCTGTGTATACTAAGTCGTTATGTCCGTAGTGCATGCACTAGTCAAGCGAAGCGGTGGGGGTGGCTAACGTGATACAATCTGACTATCTAACCTATAACTACTTCGTCGCCGGCCAGCACGCGCAACGCATTGGCGACGTTGAGTGCCTGCGCAAGGGGCGCTGCGAAGACCGCCCCCGCCCGATGGCGCGTGACGAAAGCGGCGAGGGCGTGGAGCATGGCCGCTGGGTCGGCGTCGCGCACCACCACAGCTTCGCCGCCACCCTGCGCGAGCTCGCCGACAGTGCTGGCAATATCGTACAGCTTCTCCACAAACCCAATCCCATGCGCCTCCATCGCCGCCAGACTAAGGCGGCGGCAGATGGCCACGGCGGTAGCAGCCACGTCGAGCGCGTACGCCGGCGCGAGCTCGGGCGGCCCCTCCTCCCCCGTGAGGCCGTGGAGCGCGGCGAGTCGCCATATCCGGTTCCGGATCCACTGCCACGTGATGAGGAGGTCGGCCTTCTGCGCCTCCGTGAGGGCCATGAGCCCGTCCTCGCCGCCAAAGACCTGCGCCGCACTCCCCTGCAGCGTGCGGAGGACGCGGGCGGCGCGCGTGCGCGTGAGGCGGCAGCGGCCGGCACACGCACCGTTCCAGCATGCAAGGATGTCCGCGTCGACGACGCTGAACACGCGCGCGAGGTGGTGCAGGTTCACCCCCTCCACGTCCGGGGTGCAGGTCGTGATGGCGCCGCCGAAGACGAGCGAGCTCGCCGAGCGCTGGAGGGCGTACGCGCGCTCCGTCACCGCCAGGATCCAGTACATGCGCATGCGGCGGCGCCCCTCCTCCCCCGGCAGGGGGTCGCCGAGGCGCATGGCATGCCCCATCACGATGGCCTCGAGGAGGCGGAAGCGGGAGCCGTCCGCGTGCCCCAGCTCAAACAGCGTCCCGAAGAGGCAGTAGCTTGTGAGCACCGCCTCGACGCTGCCGCTGCACCCGTACTCCCACCCCGCGCGCAGGCGGCACACCTCGTCGAGGAGGGTCGTGGCCTGCCGCGCGCGGTGGGTGCGCTGCTCCATCTCCGCGGCGGTGAGGGGGTGCACCAGGCTCAGGGCGACCTTGGCGAGCACGAGCGCCGCAAACGTCCTGTCCCCCATGCTCCGGGGGTCGGAGAGGCGTGCAAAGAGCTCTGGGCGGGAGTAGACGGGCATCATGGGGTAGATGCGGGCGTAGAAGACGTCGAGTTGGGGTTTGACCAGCGTCTCGAGGGTCAGGCTGAGGATGGGCGACGTTTCTGAGGGCGGCGCGAAGGGCATGTCGAGGAGCGGGGAGGGCATGCCGAGCCCAGAGAGGCCGTAGCTGCCGGTGCTCATGCCGCCTCCACCAAGCCCGCCGAGACCGATGCCTCCGAGATCGCCGAGCCCCAGCCCGAGCCCCCCGAGAAGGCCGCCCAGTCCGAGGCTTGGTCCGACGCCAGCGAGTCTAAAGCCCGCCCCGAGAAGGCCGTCGATGCCGCCGCGCGAGGGAGGCCGGCTTGGCGGACGTGATGCGACGACGAGGGGGAGCCCGTCCTCCCCATCTGACGGCGTAGATGTCCCGCTCGGGGTATCGCTCCCCTCAGAGTCACCATCCTCGCTCCCAGTGCCACTGGTGCGCGACGGGGTAATCTCGGCGTCCGCCAGCGGCGCCGGAGTAGCAAAGTCCGTCTCGAGGTTGAAGCGCGCCAGCTCCGGCCCGGCAGCCTCACCAAGCCACAGCAGCGGGTCGAACGCGTCCGGCAAGCTCGCTTCCCCTGGCCCCAGGAGCGCGGCGGGCTCGGGTGTCCCGGTGGAAGGGGCCACTGCAACCCGCCTGCGCACGGAGCGGTCGGTGCTGTCCTTCCGCTTCCGCTTCGGCGCCGGCCCCTTCGGCAGCACCGGCTTGTCGAACGAACACCCCACCCCGCTCTTCGTGCACCGCGCGCAGGGCTTCGTGCCGTCACACTGGGTTAGCCGTGCTACGCCTAGACCTACCTTGACCTTGCGGGCGTGGCATTGGTCGCATGCGCGCGCGACCGCGCGGGGCGAGGTGGTGTCGAGCTCGTCCAGATCCGCCATGAAGAGGCCGAGAGAGGGGCCGAGGGAGGCTATCACGTCGGGCATGTCTTGTATCGGACCTCCTCTGCATTGTGTTCGTCACTGACGCCGAGTCGTGGATTGGGCAGCGGTGAGCAGTGCGGAACGAGGAACGGTCAGGCCCGGCCCGGATCGGCCCGTTCGCTGAACAGCGAGTTGTGCTCAGTCGGCCCGACTCATCATCCGCACACCCTTCGCCGAACAATAGCAGCTGTTCAGCAGCTCACACTGCTCACGCTGCCCACCGCGCGCCCTTCGGACTTGCTGCAGCGTCTTCTGACTCGCCTGGCCAGCTGACGCCCCCGAGCGCGTGATCACCCACCCCCACGCGTGCCTGTTTCGGCACAACAACCACCTCGGCCCCTCGCGTAGCCTATCTGATCGGCGCGACTCGATGGCGCCGAGCGCGGGATACTGATAAGTGCCGTGGGCCCCGGACTTGTTTCCCTATCCCTACCGTGGACCATGGCGTCAACCACCCCCCACCTGAGACACAGCACGGCCGAGGCCGACCTCGACCTGGTGCGGCGCGCACAGAAGGCCGACGCGGCCGACCACGCCCTCGGCATCCGCGAGGCGCTGGGCAAGTACAAGGCCGCGGTGGCGTGGTCGCTCTTCCTCTCGCTTGCGCTGGTGATGGACGGCTACGGCGTCGTCGTCGTGAGCCAGTGTGACGTTCACGCTGACCCAGATCGGCTCGTTCTACGGCCAGACGCAGTTCAAGAACCGCTTCGGCGACATCATCGACAATACCGGCCAGAAGGCCATCTCGTCCAAGTGGCAGTCGGGGTTGTCCAACTCGTCGCTGTGCGGGCAGATCCTCGGCCTGGCTGTCGTCGGGTGGGCGCAGGACCGCTTCGGCAACCGGCCCACGATGATGTTCTTCTTCGCCTGGATGGCGGCCGCCATCTTCCTCCCCGTCTTTGCGCCAAACCTCCCCGTCCTAGCGGTGGGCGAGGTGTTCATGGGCATCAGCTGGGGCTCGTTCCAGACGGCCACGACGGCGTATGCGTCCGAGTGCGTGCCCACCGTCCTCCGGCCGTACGTCACCGCCTGGGTGTGCATGTGCTGGGGCCTGGGCATCACCATCTCCTCGGCGGTGGTGCGCGCGGTCGCGGACATCAAGAGCGACTGGGGCTGGCGCCTGCCCTTTACGCTGCAGTGGGTGTGGCCCGTGCCCCTGTTCATCGGGGTGTACTTTGCCCCCGAGTCGCCGTGGAACGCCGTCCGCCGCGGCAAGATGGAGCAGGCGCTCAACAGCCTGCGCCGCCTCGGCGCCAAGACCGAGGACGAGAACGACTTCAAGGCCAAGCTCGCGTACATCCAGCACACGACGAACGAGGAGGCCCTCGAGACGTGAGCTGCTGACTGGCACGGCTGACAGCAGCGAGGGAGCGCGCTTCATCGACTGCTTCAAGGGCACCAACCTCCGCCGCACCGAGATCAACTGCGTCGTGTGGGCCGCCCAGATTCTCTGCGGCAACGCGATCCTCGGCTACGTCGTCGTCTTCCTCCAGAAGGCTGGGTGGGACGAGATCCAGAGCTTCAACCTCAACATCTCCCTCTCGGTGTGCTACCTCATCGGCGGCGTCATCTCGTGGTTCCGTAAGTGCCCCGGCTTACCTGTCTGACAGCAGTGATGGCGCGCATGGGCCGCGCGACAATCTACATGTCCTGCCTGGCGCTCATGCTCGTCTGCCTCCTCGTCATTGGCGGGCTCGGCTGCGTCCCTGGCGAGAACAAGGGCGCCTCCCTCGCCGTCGGGATCGTCATGGTCGTCCAGACGCTCATCAACATGATCGGCGTCGGGCCCGTCTGCTACCCCATCGTAGCCGAGACGCCCTCCGGCAAGCTGCGCTACAAGACAATCGTCATCGGCCGCGTCGTGTACAACATCACGGGCATCTTCAACAACACGGTCACGCCGCGGATGCTGCAGGACTGGAACTGGGCGGCAAAGTCGGCCTTCTTCTACGCCGGCACCAACCTCCTCTGCCTGGTCTGGTGCTGGTTCCGCCTTCCCGAGACGAAGGACCGCTCGTTTGGAGAGATCGACCTGCTCTTTGTAAGGACATGCGCAGCGCGAACTGACATTCAGGAGAACAAGGTGCCCGCGCGCCAGTTCAAGCACACGAACATTGATCAGTTCGCTGTACTCCGCGAGGCCGCGCCGTCCGTCACGGAAAAGAAGGACGTGGATGAGCACGCCGAGTATGCGTAGGGTTAAATGTAGTAGTAGTTGGGATGGAAGAAGTCAGCGAGCCACACAAAGGCATGAGGAGGCACGACACATCATTTTGATGGTACTAACCTGAGATGGAAGAGTTTAAGCTGTATCCCTATCGAAACTCGCAGTGCCATGAATTGCTCGCCAGCTCACTATGCCAATGCAAGACCTGGCTTGCATCCAGCTGTACAGCAGGTTCCCATCACCCTCGCTGAGCTGGTCAGCCGAGTATCCCGCGTGGTCGGCAATGGCATCGGGGACACACCCTCGGCCGCACAATGCGGGTGTTGGCGGCACGACATTTCGGCCGTTCCTGGCTCGGCCTCACTCGACACCCAGATAACCGCACACCCGCTGCCCACTTGCCACCATCCATCACGCACCGACGTCGGCCTCATTACCGTCGCATATCCACGGTACATCCACACCCATGCGCCCCACCGGTCATAAGTGCACCCCGTGGGAGGCCATGGGCCACACGCAACAATGGGCACCATCGACACCCCCCTCCCCCTCCCCATGGAGCGGTCCTACCCCCAGGTGACGTTTGCGTCGACGCGCGTCGACCCCGGCTCGTTCTACGGCCGCCTGCGCGACATCTACGCAAACCGTGTGCTCAAGACCCAGCTGGAGCAGCTGCGCAAGCAGGGGAGTTACGATGCGTTCAAGCTCGGGTGGCATCCGGCGTACGATGTGCGGCGGCTGAAGGGGGCGCGGACGCGGCAGGACGGCATCCCGCCCAGCCTGTTCTGGGAGAGCGATGTGGCCAAGTGGTGAGTTCGCAGCGGTTCCGCGACCCGTTAACGTCTCCTCCCGACCTGGCCTGCGCCGGCTGACCCCAGGATCGAGGCCGTGTGCTACTTCCTCGCGTCGGGCACGGAGTGCGCCCACGCCGCCGAGTTCGAGGCCGCCGTCGCCGAGCTCGTAGACATGATCGCCGCGGCGCAGCAGGACGACGGATACCTCAACATCTACTTTACGGTCGTGGACCCCGCGGGGCGCTTCCAGAACCTCCGCTGCATGCACGAGATGTACAACGCGGGGCACATGGTCGAGGCGGCCCTCGCGCACTACCGGTACACGGGCAGCCGGAAGCTGCTGGACGTCATGGTCCGCAACGTCGAGTGCTTTATGCGACACTTTGGCCCCAACCCGGACCAGAAACACGGATACCCGGGCCACCCGGAGCTCGAGCTCGCGGTCCTCCGGCTGTACGAGGTGACGCAGGATCCCCGCCACCTCGCCTTCGGCAGGTATCTGCTCGAGGCGCGCGGCGTCGCGCGCGCCGACCAGGACGGCCTGCGGTACTTTGAGTACGAGGCGGTGGTGCGCGACGACGCCGTCTTCCCGCCGACCATGGACGGGCTCAGCGGCACTGAGTACCACCAGGCGCACGCGCCGCTCGCGGCGCAGGACGACATCCGAGGACACAGCGTGCGCGCATTCTACCTCCTCACGGGCGCGGCCGATGCGGGCGGCGAGCTCCTGGCCGCCGCGCGGCGGCTGTACGACACGGCGGTGCAGGGCAAGATGTACGTGACCGCGGGGTTCGGGAGCGAGCCGCGCACCGAGGGCTTCTCGCCGCACGCGCACCGCCTGCCGCAGAGCACGGCCGAGGGCGGGTGCTACGCCGAGACGTGCGCGAGCATCGCGGCCATGATGGTGTCTGAGCGGCTCCTGTTCGCCAAGCCCGAGGGGCGCGTGCGCGACGTCATGGAGCGCGCGCTGCTCAACGCCGTCCTGGGCGGGGGCAGCCTGGACGGGAGCGCGTTCGCCTACGCCAACAAGCTCGCCACGAGCGGGCGCGAGGTCGCCACCCGGGAGCCGTGGTTCGAGGTGTGCTGCTGCCCGCCGAATCTGAGCCGCACCCTCGGCATGCTGGGCGGGTACGCTTGGCGCGCCACCGTCACTGCAGAGAGGCGCATCGCGCTCGACGTCTACCTCTTCGTGAGCGGGACGCGGACGGTCGACCTCGGCGGCGCGACGGCCACGGCCGAGCTGCGGACCGGCATGCCGTGGCGCGGGGAGACGCGCCTGGTCCTCTCCGCGCCAGAGGGGTGGGAGTGGGACCTGCGCCTCCCGGCGCCCGAGTACGCGGCCGACATCACCTGCTCCCTCCCCACCAAGGCGGCGGACGGCTTCCTGCGCGCCACGTGCCCCCCCACCGCCGAGGTGGCGCTCGCCTTCGCCCTGCCGGTGCGGCTGCTCGCCTCCCACCCCGCCGCGGGGGACACGCTGACCGTCACCCGCGGCCCGGTAGTGTACGTCGCCGAGAGCGTGGACAACGCGGCGGTGGACGCCGCGCACCCGCACTTCGAGGGCGTCGGGCTGTGCCCGGACGCCCAGTTCGAGGAGACGCAGATGGAGATCGAGGGCGTGCCCCTCGTCGCGCTGCGCTGCGGGGCCGGCGACGCCGCCGTGCTGGAGCAGTACGCCGGTACGAGGCCGTACCCCCCCGTCGAGAGGCGTACGTGGACCAAGGTGGAGCCCGTGACGTTCGTGCCGTGGTTTGCGCGCGCGAATCGCGGGGGCGCGGGGCGCGTGCGCACAAGCTTCCTCCGCGCCGAGTAGTAGAGTACGGTATGTATCCAATGCATCTACTGTACAGTACATGAGGAATGTTGGGCCCGTTCGCACCGCGAGGCGGTCGGATCGGCGTGGTTCCCTCGACTTGTACACGTGTCAAGCGGTGCGTCCTTTCGTTCGAGGCCGCGTACAATACCGAGCTAGAGTCCGTCATCGCCCCACTTGTGACATCCCACACCCACGGCGCCTCCCAACTGGCCGCCAACACGCTGCCGGTGGTTGACGTTACCTCCCCAGCGTTCCGCATCAGGCTTGCACGCGCCGCTGATTTACTCTGGATACCCCCCTTCTAAAAGACCTTCGCGCCTCGTGCGCCGCACTGACGGGGGTTGACTCACGCCTCGGCGGGTCATAAAGCGGACGCGCACCTCCGGCGCCTACGACGGCGACGTGGAGGCGCCGTGGACCGTCGTGCAGGGGAGCAGGGCGAGTTGGCGGAGATCACGGGCACGGGGTCTACGTCATCCACATGGGCGAGAAGGAGGCCAAGGAGGCCGTGCGACCTCGAGTTCCAGTCTGTCGTGCCCGATGCCCCACTGTCTGAGCGTGCCACTGTCATGGTGCCACGATCGCCACATTCATTCGGATCCTAGAATCCATACTTTCCCAACACTACACCTCCACCTCGAGCGTCGCCTCGCCCGCATTGCACCCCGTCGGGAGGAAGTACCCCCCCTTCCCCACAATACCCTGCAGCTCGCCCGTCCCGCTCCCCTCGACGACCGTCCAGGACGTGGTGACCGTGCCGTCGTACGTTCCAGTGGCACGGAGCGCAAAGCTGCCCTGCTTGTCGCCGACCGTGCCGTGGACGACCATCTCGCCGTCTGGCGTCAGCGCGTCCGCGTGCCGCTCACCGAACGAGCAGAATGTCCCGTCGCTGGCCTCGGCCGTCTTCGGGCCGTAGTACGTCCTGCCGTCAGTCCACCTTCTTCTCCCCCGCCAGGCCCCCCTTCCTAACGCACATGATGTACATCGCCAGGCCCTTGCCCTCGATCGGGCCGGTGAGGGTGCGCTCGGTGCGGACGCGCGACAGCGTCAGGTCGCCGAGCTTGTCCTTGTCCTCGACCCACGAGTCGGTCGTGAAGGTAAACTTGTCTGTTGTCAGCGGCGAGAGCGAGCGTGTGAACGCACAGGACGGCATGATGGTGTGAGAGTGAGCGGGCGTGGGCTGACGAGACCGCGCACAGCAGCCTACTCTTATGGAGTGGGAGTGAGTCAACCTCCGTCACTTCGTCTCATGCCAAGCCTATCCTTTCGCACACACATGACCAGCGCCGAGTGCCTGGATCGCTGTGTGTCTGTGGGATGTCTGCAGAGCACTGCGGATACAGGTGGCGGAATGTGGCCGCCACGGAGCAGCCCAAGGAATGCCGCGGAACGAGGCACGGCGCGTCGCGTCAACCACTGTCACCCGCCTTGACGTGCACAACCAGCACAGTATTCCATTATACACCGAGTAGACAAGTCGAAGGATAATAAACCAGAACCGGCCACGGACCAAGACCACGTCCATCAGCTAGGGAACATGTTTCCGTCGCAGTTCCGCATCCCACTGTGTGTCAGCTGCCACGCTCGGAATCCACGGGTCTATGTCTCCACAAGCTATCTGCCTGCTACGCTACTCACCACTTGCACTGCCCCCCCTTGCTCTGTCGCGCGACCTTGGGGCTGACGTGCGCCTGCACGCTCGTCTTGTGCTTGCGCGGCCGCCCTCGGCCGCCGCCCGCACCGTGGCGGGGCGTCTCGATGAGCATCTCCGAGTCATCCGGTAAGCCCTTGTAGGAGATGCACATCTCCTCGCCGGGGCGGATGTCAAAGCGCGCAAAGATTACGAGACTGCATCAGCTCTGCTGCCGTGGAACTCACAGTGGGCGCTCGGGGTGCGCGTCCTTCACGTATGCCTGAGAGGTCACGAGGTTCGGGTTGCAGGAATGGTTAATGTACCGGGTAAACTGAAAGGATTAGCCGACTTCAAGCCGAGGACTTCAAGCCGAGGACAAACTCACGTTCTGGGCACAAGAAAATGGAAAAAAGGGTCAGCATTGTCATTCAAATCGCAGGGGGGGTCGAATGTGGACTGGTTGTGGGTGGTGGCTTACCCCATAGTGAAATGCATCAACTGGTGTCAGATGTGCTTGGCCGGACCCTGACACTCACCGGAGTGTGCCGAATACGTGAAATCACAGTCTTCGTCGTTGATGTCGTCCGCCTCGGACGGGTGCGAGATAACGCCTTGGTCCATCAACTCCTTTTCCTTGAACTTCTGGGCGCGGTCCTTGACGGCCATGGCGAGCTCGTAAGCCCGCGGGTCGATAGCATCGAGGCCTTGCGGCGGGTGAGAGATGTGGTACCCGTCCAAGTCGAACAGGTACGTCCGCCCGACCTTCTCGTAGATGCGGCCGCGCACCTCTGTCTCGGCCTCGGTGACGAGCTCGCCAGAGTAGATCCCAATGAACGTGCCGCGTTTGATCAAACTCTTCGCCTTGACACCTGCGGTCAGTCACCAGACGTACAGATTGACCCACCCCAGCCCTTCTGGCGCGTCTTGAACAGCTCGACTACCGTGTCCTTACTGCGCCCGCGCTGGATCACGCGGTTCATGCACTCGGGCGGGCAGCCGCAGTTCGGGCCGCACTCCCAGATCGGGCACTCGTGGTTTTTGACTGTCCCGTCTCTGTGGTCAGCTCCACACAGGGAGGGTAACTGACTCGTTGTACTGGAATCCGCTGTATCCCTCGAGGTTGTAGAAGTACAGCTGCTGGCGCTTGACGCACAGGCACGTGTTGGACAGGGGGTCGCATGGCCCCTCGCAGCCGCATCCCTGGCCGAGCTCGGGCTCGGGCACCCTCTCCGTGTACAGCATCTGGTTCGAGTACTGAAACTCGAAGTCAGGTGGCGATCCGTCGATGTTGTTAATGACCTTGATCGCCGGAGTGTTCGGCTCGTCTTCCGCTGTGGACATGGACATGTACGTCTCGAATAACTCACGGTGGAGAGCATTGTTGGGAATAGGCCGGTGGTCAACAATCTTGTGGTAGGCATCAATCATGCGCGCGTCAAGCTTGCGGTTGACACTGCCTCGCATGCCGGGAGGCGCGAGCTCGCGAGCCTCGACGGAGTCCTTGCCCTTAAAAAGGCCTTCGCCGTCCGACAGGCGCTGGGCGCTCTGAAAGAGGTGCTCCCACTGCCGGCGGCTGACGCGGGCCGGCACCTCGAGAATCTCATCGTCGGATATCTCGATTGGGGCTTCGAGCTGGCGGGCGTGCGGGGTGACGACCAGCTCCTCCATCGAGGAGGACGAGTGCGAGTGGTCGCGCATCGCGTTCTCGTCGACAGAGGCGGGACGCGTGGACGAAGGGGCCGGCGCCTTCGGCGTGGTGTCGAGGTCCTCCTCAGGTTCGGCCAGTGCCAAGGCGGCGCCAGAAGGTCCAGCTTCTGCGTCCGAGTCGACGTAGTCGGCAAAAAGCTCGTCGTTCAACTCAAAGTCGGGGCTGGGCTGGCGGGCAGCCTCATCAGCGGGCTGGAAAGATGGCGCTGGCGTGGGCTCCAGACCCCCTGCAGGCAGAGGCGGGATGGGCTCGTCGTCCACGGGGATGTCCCCAAAGCCGATGTCTCCGAGGAGGGCCTCCTCAACTGCTCTGGACTCTGGAGAGGGGCTTGAGGCCGCGCGGGGGGACGGGGGAGTGGGTGTAATTTGGGAGGTCGCCGCCACAATCTTGGGAGGGCTGGGCTGGAGCGGAGACTTGGGAGGCTCAGCCGACCTGAGAGCGTCGGCGGCCGGCTGGGAGCGGGACGGACCCGCCTCGGGCGTCGTTTGGTGCGATGCTGAGCGCGAGACTGGGCGTGACGTCGGTCGCGAGGAGGGGCGAGAGGTCTTGTCGGGTGACGCGTTGTCCGTTGCCCACGAGGGGCCGGCGCGCTTGTTCGCCGACACGGGTGAGTCCTGGGGCGGTGGGGAGGTGAACAGCGGAGTTGCGGGGGTGCTGCGGGCTGGGGGAGAGACGGGGTCTGGAACAGGCGCGTCCTCAGTAATGGGCGGAACGGAGGGGAGGGAGGGCGCCGTGGCGCGCATGCCCTTGGGCGGCTTGCCGCCTGTCGACTTGCGCGCGGTCATGCCCTTGCGCTTCGGGGCGGGGGCGGCGGGGCGTTCGGGGGAGCTCTCGGGCTCGCGCGAACGCTTGCGCGGGCCCTTGTCCCTCGCGGCATCGGAGGGTGGCTGGCCGACGACCTCTAACCGCTCAAAGTTACCCCACTCGCCAGGCTTGGGGCCGGGCGGGCTCTTGCGCTTGGGCGTGGGCTTGGGCTTCGGGGGCTGCCGCTGGACAACGAGCGGCTCGAAGTTGCCCCACGTGCCTAAGCCCGTGCCCTCCTGGAACCCGTCGAAGGTGCGACGCTTCTTCTTGGACCTGGGAGTCTCGGCGTCATTGCGGCGCTTGCGGCCCTCCGGTTCAGGCTCGTCCTCTTCCGAGTCGAGGGTGATCACCTCGCGCGACGGGCCTGCCTCGGCATTGTTCGAGAAGTAGTCACGCACGCCGCGCTGAGTAGACACGGGGGATGTCGCGTTTGCGTCGTCGCGCTGCTTGCCCTTGCCCTTGTTCTTGGCGTGAGTCGCGTCGCGTCCTGTCATCAGCACGGTCGGGAGTGGAGGAAGGGGGCACAAACCGTTCCCGTTAGCTGGCGTCAGTGCGGTCGTGTGACGTGGCTTACATCTGCGCAGAGATGAGCTGGGCGTCGCGTTGACAGGAGTCTGCGCGAGTGCGCTCGGGCCTATCGTCAGCGCGTTAGTGGAGGTACTCACCTGCCGCGTCGCGCTTCTCTCTCTCGCGCAGTTTGTTCAGTTGCGCCATCAAGTCGTTGGCATCCGAGTCCGAGTCTGACGTCGGGATAGGCTTGGGCTCGCGCAGCCGTGTCACGCGCCCGCGCCGCGGTGTTCGGGGTCGGGGCGCGGGCTCGTCATCGCTGTCCGAGAGAAGGGCAATGGGGTCCGCTTGAGCTATGCATTAGCGTGTTGTGTGGAGGCATGCATGGCGGGTGGATCGGTGCGCGTCGTGGATGGGTGGTGTTGTATGATGCACGGCGGCATGCATGACGATCGGAGGTAGGCCTAGGCCGAGTGCTCGGTCACCCTGGAGCGTTTGGATGATGGAGTGGGGGGGGGTGGAGTGGTGTGTGGGGGACAAGAAGCTCACGGCGCGTGTCCCGCAGCCCAAACAAGACCATTTCCACCACCAGATTCCATCCACAGTCATCCACTGCCCCAGGGTGGCTCAAAGTAGGTTTCCAGGCTCCTGTCAGCGGTAGGACTCACTTCCGAGACTTTGGCGATGCCCAGGCATGCTGGGGGCGAGTTGTGGAAAAGAGGTGTGGAAGAGAATATGTAGATGTAGAGGAGGGTGTTGAGAGTTGCAAGGAGTTTGAGTGGACAACCCCTCTCATCTGCTGACCTCTGCTGCTCTGCTGACCTCTGGTGTATTTATGTAGGGGGTGCAAACAAGGTGCCTGGAATCAACATCTCAAGAGTGTCTTGGATTGTGGAAGTGTGGAATGCAACAACAAATCTATCTGTCCTCCACCGATCGATCCAGCGAGGATCAACAGCATTACCTCGCCCAGCACGATGCGCAAGACGCAAAAGGGCACGCCGACCCTGCCCAACCGCGACCACCTCGAGCGCGCGCACTTTGCCCTCCAGGCCAGCGTCTTCCTGCACGAGCTCGGCGCCTCCCCCTCCAGCAAAGGCAAGGCGCGCGCCCCCGCGCCCAGCAACGCCGACTTCGCCCGCCTCGCGCAGAACCAGATGCGCGCCTTCCGGCGGTGGACGGTACACAACCTGGTGAAACTGTATGCCTGGGCCTGTACAAGCTAACCACAGCGACCCGTCCGTCAAGCACGCCCTCTGCGCATGCAACACTGTCCTCGTCCCCGGCCTGACCGCGCGGGTGCGCGTGCGCCCGAGCGCGACGCACGCCAACGCCGTGACCACGACGTGCGGGTGTGGGCGGCAGGCGACGGTGCCTGCTGCGCCGGCTGCGGGGCCAGAGCCCGCACAGGCCGGACCCAGCGGGAGCCTCGACGGGCCGGTGCGCAGCGCAAGGCGCGCGCGGCGGGCGCGCAGGGTGCCCTTCCACCGGCGGGAGCGGGCCGGCGACGACGAGGTCGTGGAGGAGCCGAAGAAGGGCAAGGGCGGGGGCAGGGGCAGGGAGGCGGCGGGGCCGGTGCGGGAGGGGCACGTCCTCTGGGCTGGCGGGGAGCGGGTGCGCGGGTGGGGCGAGCTGTGCGGCGATCCGGCGGAGGCCTCCGACGCATCACAGCGCGAGTGTCAACAACCGCAGTCGTACCCGCAGCTCGAGGCCGATTCACAGCAGGCGCGCGAGCCGGCACCCGAGCCGAAGGAGAGGGGGCGGAAGCAGAAGCAGAAGAAGGAAGAGAACAGACCCAAGGCCCTCACACCCGAGGAGCTCGAGGAGCTCGCGAACAACGGCTAGACATGTATACTGGGTCTATGCGCGACATTATTGAGGGAGGAGCGATGCTAAGGGCGGACAATGGACGGTGTCACAACATAATACAGTATCACTTATGCCGTGTCCGTGTCAGATGCTTCCCACCTCGCGATACTTCAGACCCCTCCGTCCTGCGTCTATATCGATTATCTGATCTGACTACCTGTCCCACAGAACGGCCTCGTCCGGCCTCTGCCGGACTCGAGCCCCAACCACGGCATCTCGTCAGGACGTGGCAGACGGTGGATCCGCGTCGCGCAGGACTCTTGCTTGCCCTTTCCTCTGCCCCCTTCCTCGTCGCTCGTAAACAACGGCTAGTCTATGCATACAGAGTCTATGAGTGATGCTAGGGGCGGTCGTCTGCCGCGTCCTGCCAGCTTGACGAGCTGGTATTGCTGGCCCCGATGACGGGCGAGACGACAGCGGGCGAGGTGGACCCCGAGCGCGCCGGGCTCTTGCCCTTGCCCTTGCCCTCGTCGTCAGAGTACGCGGGCGGCTCGCCCTCGTCGGCGCGCTCCCGCGACCCGCTGCCGCTCGCCTCGGGCTCGTCCTCGTCGTCGAGGAAGCGATCGTGGTATCGCAGCGCGGTGGTCTCGTCATCCTCGTCGTCGCTCGGCCCGTCCCCAAACGCGTCGTACAGCTCCTTGCTCTCCTCGGCGCGCTTTTTCCGCCGCCCGAACAGCGTCATCGGCACGTCCTCGGACACGGGGGCGTACGCGCCGCGCGCGCCGTTGTCGCCCGCAAGCCCGAGGGCGGCCGCGCGCTTGCGGCTCCGGTACAGGAAGTAGCCGCCGCCCGCGAGGGCGGCCAGGAGCACGATGAGGAACGCGCCGGCCAGCCACGCGCTGTGCTTGCGCAGGGCGTCTATGCCGTCGAAGACGCCCTCCGAGGCCGAGCCGCCGCCTGCCGGCTCCGCGTCGGCCTCGCCCGTCGGCTGAGCGCCCGTCGGCGCAGCCTCGCCGTGGTCGCCCGGTAACAGGTCCGTCGGCTTGGGCTTCTGCGGTATCGCGTTGCCCGGGGCATAGTTGGCCGAACCGGTCATCTCCTCATCCATCTCGCCGAGCTCGGCAGGCGTCCACTTGGTCGCCTTGGACGCGTCCTTGGCACTGCCCCACAGCTGCAGGCTCCACTGGTTGAATCTCCCGGTCGCCTCGGCCGAGCCCTGGTCGCGCACGTTGATAGTCCAGTTGCCGACGGGGTCCTCGCCCCAGTGCTTGAGGCTCATAAACTTCCAGCCGTCAAAGCCCGTCGTGTCCATGTCGCGGTTGCGCATGAGCGCGAGCGTGGACGTGTGGCCGCCCGGCGAGCGGATCGCGACCTCGACGTGCCCGCGGCGCTGGTGCTCGATCCACACCCGCACAGTGATGTGCTCGAGCGTCTCAAAGTTCTCCTTCTCGAGCATCTCGCGCGTCACCTCGAATGTCGACTCGATGCCATCGCGGATGATGAACGAGCCGCGGTAGGGCTCGGGAATGTCGACACCGGGATCCGTCGTAGTGGGCTCCGAGTCGGCGACCTCGGCGCGCTCTTTGTTAGAGGCCTCGCCGGTCGGGATCGTTGGACGCTCGGGCGCCTCGGTGTACGGCACCTTGACGACAGGGCTGTCGAACCACGCCTGCGGCTTGACAAGCTCCCAGGTACGAGCAGCCTCGACAAACTTGCCTGCGTCGAGCTGGCCGTACCCAAACTTGTACGAGTAGTTGCGGCCGGCGGCGGTGACCTCCCAGTCGTCGTCGTCCGCGTTGAGAATGACGGCGTTCTCAATCGCGAGGTGCTGTACGTCACGCCAGGTGAGCTCGGGGCGCACCTGCAGGGCGAGGGCGAACACACCCGCGGCCAGCGGCGCGGCGGCGCTCGTTCCGCCGTGGTTGTGCGCGCACTTGCCGTGCACGTCCGTCGTGTGGATGTACTCGCTGCTCCCCGAGGACGGGGCGACGATCATCATCGCACTGCACATCTCCGAGTAGTAGGGGTGGTTGCCGTTGTGGTCGAACGCGCCCACGGTGACGCTGAAGATCGAGTTGGTGTAGCCGTCAAAGTTGCACTGGTCGCCTGCGCCACCGCCGTTGCCCGCGGCGAAGACAAAAATCGAGCCCTTGCCCCCGCGGCCCTTGTTGACGCCGTTGACAATCGACTTGAGAATGACACTGTTGGGCGCCTCCATGCTCTTGCCGTCGTCGGGCGGGCCCCACGAGCAGCTGTAGATCTCGTTCTCCTGGTACTTGTAGTTGAGGGCTGCGGCTTCGTCGGCGTCGGTGATGGGACCGGAGAGGATGCGCAGGCCGGCAATCTTGGCCTTGTAGGCGACGCCGACGCCGCATGCATCGTTGGCAGCGGCGGCAATCTCGCCACAGCAGCGCGTGCCGTGCTGGTCATCGCTCAGCCGGGGGCGCGGGTCGTCGTCGTGGTCGTTAAAGTTCCAGCTCGCGCCGGCATTGTAGTTCTCCTTGAGGTCGGGGTGCTCGTGGTCGAGCCCGTCGTCCACGACCGCGACCTTTACGCCCTCGCCACGCACGCCCGCCGCCCACAGCTTGGTGACGTTTAATTCCCACCGCGGATCCCGAGTGTTGGCAAAGTGCCACTGCATGTCGAGCTCGGGGTCCTTGAGGCCCAGCTCGTTCTGCATGAACAGCAGCTCAGTGTCGTCGTGCGGGATGCCCGACGGTTGGTCCTGGCGCTCGTGCCAACGCTTGAAGCTGTGCCGTGACCGACTCGCGTGTTTGGGGGGCACACGCTTGACGCGCTGCCGGCGTTCGAGGCGTGCGACGTTGCGGATGGCCACAGAGTCCCGGGCCACTAGGGGGCGGGCACGCATCTCTGCCCATCGTGCAAGCACAGGATCGCCGACAGCCGAGCGCTCCGTAATGTGCTCTGCCCGGCGCACGACCCAGTGGCCCGCCAGCTCGCCCAGCGGCTCTACCAGCTCGGCGCCGAGGGCGGCCGCCGACGCCGCGGCATCCTCGGTGCTGGCGTGTTCGGGGAGGGTGAGGGTGTAGTAGGCGTGGGTGTCGTAGTTCTTGGGTACAGGGCCGGGGGCGGCTGCGGAGAGGGAGAGGAGGAGCGGCACGAGGGCCGAGAGGAGGAGCATGGTGGGGTATGGGCTGCGCCCGTGTCCGTGTTCCGATACGTACAAGGCCGGGGTAGAGACAAGAGGATGGAAGATGAGAGGAGTGAGATGTCAAGTTGGAGGCGGTGGACGTGTTCGTTGTGTGCCATTGCGCCGTTGTGCCGCTGTAGCCGCGATAATTCCAGGGCCAGGGTACAGATTACACGGAGGCGGGGGGAAGGGCGGGAGCAGACCTAGTTTACACGGGACACTGCCTCCAACACTTGGCATTGCACTGCACATCTCTACAGGACGATGGAACTGCCCCACTGTGCTCCCCGGGAGTCCGTTGAATACAACGATGATGGCTGCGGGAGTCTTGAGATGGAGTGCAAGAGGCATGTGTGGTGGGTGGCGACTAGCTACAAGTCGACCTGACGCGTAAGGTGAGGCGCCACGCTGTCGATACAGGGCCGGAATCAGGGCGTACCCCAACTTACACAGCTCACTGCAGCAGTTGTCCGCCTGGGCGAGTAAAACTCGTCATTAGCAAGTCATGTCCATCCTCTTACTCATCATCTCTCAACTTTGCATCACAGCTGCATTTCACTGCCCTCTGCATGGGACTTGACGTTGCACCGCTGCGTATAAGATGTTAGAATAGAGTTTGTCATTCAGCACGCGACCAGCATTCAGATGAAGATTGAAGGGTCAGAAGTGCCACACTCACTAACGCCGCAATTTCCGACTCGGTAGGTGGAGGAGTCAGTCGCCACCAGAATGTTCAAGTCTGACCGCCACTCATCACAACATCTCCACCGGCGACCGCGCATCACATCACCACCCCTTCCATCGTCTCCCCCGCGCATCGTACCCCCCTCCCCCCGAGACACCATGGCCGCCCTCGCCTCCGCTCTCCCCCGCCCAATCCACGCCAGCGTCGAGGAGGACGAGGCGCCTGTCCTCAAGCAGGTGCCAAAGGCCCACATCCCACCCTACCTCAAGCGCAAGGGCTGGAAGCCGAGCAGTGAGGCCGACTTTGGCGATGGTGGCGCGTACCCCGAGTGCCATGTGGCGCAGTACCCGCTCGAGATGGGGCGGAAGAAGACCGCGCCCGGCTCGACGGTCGCGCTCCAGGTCGACGCGGAGGGGACAGTGCGGTATGACGCGATCGCGCAGCAGGGGCGGAGCGCGGGGCAGCGCGTGCAGTCGAGCTTCAAGGACCTCGTGCCGCTCAACAACCGCACCGACGTGAGCGAGGATGAGCGGGCGATGCTCCGTCCCGACGAGGAGAGCGTGAACGAGACGACGGAGCGGACACGACTGGCCCTTGAGAAGATTACGCACGGCAAGATCAAGGCTGCCCAGCCCAAGCACGTTCCCAAGGCCAACGGCGACGCAACGTACATCCGGTACACGCCGGCCAACCAGGGTGCGGACAAGAGTAAGCAGCGCATCATCAAGATGACCGAGGTGCAGGAGGACCCGCTGGAGCCCGCGCGCTTCAAGCACAAGAAGATTCCTCGCGGGCCAGGCTCCCCACCCCCGCCGGTCATGCACTCGCCACCGCGTGCGATCACGAAGCAGGACCAGAAGGACTGGGACATTCCGCCGTGCATCTCAAACTGGAAGAACAACAAGGGTTTCACGGTGCCCCTCGACAAGCGCCTGGCGGCCGACGGGCGCGGGCTGCAGGACATGGGGATCAACGACAACTTTGCCAAGTTTGCCGAGTCGCTGCACGTCGCCGAGCACCACTCGCGCGACCAGGTGCGCGCGCGCAACAAGATGCAGCAGCTCCTCGCGCAGAAGGAGAAGACGCAGAAGGAGGACAACCTGCGTCTGCTGGCGCAGAAGGCGCGCGAGGAGCGCAGTGGCGGGCCGTCCGCGCCACGGCAGGTCACGGCGCCGGCGCTCGGTGTTGGCCTGGGCGGGTACGCGAGCTCGGACGAGTCCGGCTCGGACTCGGGCTCGGACAGCGACCGCGAGGACGAGGACGAGGCCGCCATCCGCGAGCGCGAGCAGGTGCGCGAGGAGAAGCGCCGCGAGCGCGAGAAGGAGCTGCGCATGAACAACATGGGCAATGAGCAGCGTGCCAAGATTCTCGCACGCGAGCAGAACCGCGATATCTCCGAGAAGATTGCGCTCGGCCTCGCCAAGCCCTCGGCGGGCAAGGAGACGCTGCTCGACTCGCGCCTGTTCAACCGCGAGAGCCTGAACACGGGCTTCGGCGCCGACGACTCCAACAACCTGTACGACAAGCCGCTGTTCTCTGGGTCGTCTGCCGCGGCGGCAATCTACCGCCCCCGCGGGAACGCGGGCAACGACGAGAGCTTTGGCGGCGGGACGGAGGAGGGCATCCGCGCCGAGCTGGACAAGGACCGGTTCGCGCTCGGCAAGGCCAAGTTCGAGGGCGCGGATGCGGCCGAGGCGCGCTCGGGGCCCGTGCAGTTCGAGAAGGACGTGACTATTTCGCTGGACGGGACCGCGGACCCGTTCGGCGTGGAGAGTTTCCTCGACGCCGCGAAGCGCGGGGGCAAGCGCTCGGCGGCGGACGACGGGGGCGACGACCGCAAGCGCCACCGTGGGGAGTAGATTGCAGGTTTGTACAAGTAGACACAGCATAGGCATTCTGTACCAGTACGTTGGTCCGGGCGAGGTTGTGAGCGCGCATGGCCACCACTTACCGCTGACTTGGCCACGGCACACCTGCTTGGACCAGGTCCACTGACCATCCGCCCGAGCGCTGGACGATCGCGCAACGAGAACCACAAGGGCCGAGGCAAGCTCTCGCCGCCTCAGCCCTCGTCTGGGCCCTACGTCTGCGTCTACGAGATATCGAGCTACCAGGCGCGCGTAGTGTTCCTCACACCTGATTGCGCTCCCGTCTGCTGTCTCCGTGGGAGCAAGGGAGGAAGGGAGTTGAGACGAGCGGGCAGTGAGACGTGCGGGCAACGACGACCAGCGGGCAACGACGACCAGCGGGCAACACTGTGGTGCCAAGCACGACAGATATGTCAAGCGACATTGATGCCACAAGCGTCCCGGACCTCGTGGCGGGCCAGATGCCACACACCGCCGCATGACGCGACTCACCATGCTCGTCGCGTTGGGAATGCGGGACCATGCCGCTGGGGCGGGGCAGGAACGCGACGCGCTCATGTTCCTGCCTGCCCTCGGACGCGGCGGCGTGACATGTCCACGTGTCCGCGAGCTTGTCTCCCCGCATCCGTGACGTCCAGCGTCCAGCACGCTCGAGACCTCGTTTCGCCCCACCGCACCGAATCTCCGCAGCTCCACGCATTCGGTATCCTCGCCTGCACTGGTCTGTTTTGAGCGTCGCGCTCGCTGCGATCTCGGTTAACGACGAGGCACAGGCACGGGTCTGGCTCGTTATCGCCAGGCCCGGCCGCGTGGCAGTCGTCATGTTCTTAACGGGGAGGGTGGGGGAAGCGGTCTGCATGGGTGCTGAGTGGCAGGCTCGGCTTGTCGGCAGTCGCAGATAGGCCGCATTTGCTCCGCGTGGCGGACCGCGGACGCAGGCACTGCAGATCGCCGGGCCGTCGCCGCTGCCTGGTGCGCAGGACATTCTCGAGAGGTCTCTCGTCATTTTCGAGGCTAGCGTGGAGAACAATGGCAGCCAGAGTTCAGGCACGGCAGATCAGCGGGTGGATCGAGGATCAGCGTTCAGGACTCGCGGGCCAACCCCGCGGCTGGGCTCGGGTTCTAGGGGGGCCGTCCCAGTATGAGGGCAGGGGGCTGGTGGACGGACGGGGACGGTACGGGTGTTGCGCTGTTGGGGGCGGTGTGTTGTTGCACAGAGTTGAACGAATGGGTGGCGCGCATACGACTGTGAGGGTACATGTGCATGGGTCAGATGAGAAGAGATGGGACCCGTGTTGGAGGTGGGTGTGCAGGTATGGTACCTGCCGAGGCGTTGATTAACTCGCCGACCGATTCCGCACGCACAGACTTGGAGCTTGACTTGTGACCTGACCACGACTGCGCAGCGGCGGCATGAGCTTGGCAGAGGCCGAGAGCTGAGGGGTCACAGGTGGGCTGGGTGGGGTGGGGCGATTTGGGGGACGATTTTGGCACGGCACGTTTCCTGTGCCTCGATGCCTCAGAGTTCTGATCACGATTGCTTGCGGCAGCCAACTCGGCACGGAACGCTCTTTACACCCGACTCCCGGCTCCTCAACGCCGGTGGGCAGGTGGATCACACGGCAATGTCGAGCGCGCGATCGGGAGCCATCGAGTCCAGCTGACGCTGCAGCCTCGAGTAGAGGTAGAGCACGTACGCTCTGGAGAAAGTGGATGGGTTCCACGCTACCAGGGACGGGCTCCCCTCCAGGCACGGGTTGCCAAACTGTGGGAGGCGTGCAGCCAATCGGACTGAACTTGGGACTCTTGAAAGGAGCACTCCCGCTACCGTTAGGTCGTCACGATGCTTGCATGCTTGCGTGTCCTTTGGCCGTGCACCCCATACTCAGGCACGCTCAACGACAAACAGCCACTTGGCCAGAGCCACAGAGACATGCTGCCTTGTTGGTTTCGTTGCCGACGCGACTGCTCCATCCTCCGTGCTCCACCAACGCCGCTTCGCTAGCACCCACCCATCTCACCCTTCTTCGCAACCATCTCTGCGCCCCGCCTCGCCACTCATCCCCCCATATCCCCAACTAGGACTGTCACCATGCACTCCGTGATCATCCTCTCCCTCTGAGCTCTAGGCACTGTGCACGAGGAGGGTTGCTGGCTGAAACGATGTGGCGCACCAACCGTATGTCAGTAACACTCCAGCCGACTTGCAAGAATGCCGACGCCCTGTCTTCCTGCGAGTTGGCTGAGGGTCTCAAGGAACCCGGAGGTCCAGGCCTGCTCGGGTTTCCCAGAGCATCCAGCCCAGCCCGCCACGCGCACTTGATTCGGCGCTCGTGGTCGTGTGTAACGCCAATCGCGAAACCATGCATGCATCTGCCTGCCAGTTGTAGACGAGGCCGAGGCAGCAGGCAGCAGGCGTGCACCGCCCTGCCGTGATTGCGTGGGCTGGCTGGCTGGCGATGGCTGCGAGATGGCACGACCCGCGAGCCATGGATGCGAGGCCGAGACGTGCAGGCACGCCTGCTTATCGGAAGCACTAGAGAGAGAGAGAGAGAGAGAGAGAGAGAGAGAGAAGAAGCTAAGAGCTCCAGCGGTGCCTTGTCCCGCGCCCGCGTGCCCGCCCCACCTGGCGGCTGGCGGCTGGGCGGTGGATGTCTGTGGTTGGGAGTCGGCATGGTGGGTACGAGTTGCAGTGCGGGGGGGAGGCCGGCGATGAAACAGGGCAGAGGCAATCCAGGGGTAGACACATACCCAGGGTAGTCCTCACCCCCTGTCCCAGCGACCAACCACCTTCCCTGATTCTCCCCCTTGGATTCGTCCACTCCAGCCTCCCACCTTGCAGGGTGAGAAATGCTCCATGAGGCAATTTCCTCGGCTCCCTCTCTCCCATGCAGAGCACCAGATATGGCTGACGGTGCCTGAGCAGCAGCGCCCAGGGATCATCTGATAGAACCCTGGAGTGTTCTAGGACGACGAGACGTGCCTGAAAGACAACTCCCCTGCTATTGAATGTGGTTGGTTGACAGGGGCGCAGAGTGCGACAGTCGTGTGTGTGTGTGTTTCCCCTTGATCGCCCTGAGAATCTCCGTTCAGGGACATCCGGATGGTAAGAGACGAGAATGAGGTAAATGGCGTTGATTAGCCTCTTTTGCGGGGGGGAGGGGGGGGGGGGAGGAGGGGATGGGGGCAAGTGGAGAGAGTGGGGTGGTGGACGCGCTCCTCTCCTCTCGTCTCCTCTCCTCGCTCTGCACCTTTCGAGCTCCCACGGCGTCAAGCGATGACCAGATGACCTCTGGCCTGGCCTAGCCTGGCCTCGGTCCTGCACCGACTGGAGAGTGCAGCACTGGCACCATCATCGCGACGGTATCTTGACCCCGTGGACATCGCGCGCAGTCGCCCAGTTCCAGCTCGCAGCATCATCTCTCTCTCATCTGTCTCACACATTATTGTGGTCGTGTTTGTACCCCATCCTCTGGTCCTCTGGTCCTGTGCCGAGATAGCTGGTGGTCGTCTGCCAGTGTCTGGCGACATCGCTCCGCAACTACTGCGCGAGGAGTTGGTGCCCTGGACAAAGCTCTGCCCCCTTGCCGCCCCTGGAGGTTGAGAGTTTGACTCTGTCTCATCATCCTCCCACCCCCGGGTTCCCCTCCCCTCCTTCCCCCCCCTCCCCCCCACCCCAAGTAGCCTGGCTGCGTCTTCCCCCCACACAGCGCCTGTATCCATTCATCCCACCCAGAGTAGACACACGCACACACACACACACACACACACACAACATCCATCCCACTCCGTGTCCACCTCGCATCTCATCTCATCTCATCTCATCTGAGCCACAACGACCTCGCTTCATCTCGCCTCATCAACACTCCAACATCTGTCATCGTCCTTTTCTCTCTTCCATCCACTAGTCAATCTAAACCACCACCACCGTCAATCTTCCGACACCCCGACCCCATTACATTACCTTACCCTTTGGCCACCCCCACGCCCCCGAGCGCCTCACCCGTTCAATCCGTTCCAACCTTGGGCATTTGGTCAATCTCGCCTGAACTAGCCTAACCCTTTTGGCTTGCCTCACTCGCATTAAACAACACACGCAACGCCTCTGTTGCCTCTCTCTCTCCCTCTCTTCATCTGTCGTCTATCGTCCAGGCCCTCTACTCCCCACGGCCGTCACACGTCAACCAACCATCTCCCCCCCCCTCCCCCCCCCCGGCCCTCCGCCTTTCAAGTGTGTTTGCCCCTTTAACCTCCGTTAGGCCGACTCTCCGATACACACACCCCACCCCGTACACCCCCCCTTAGGTTCAGCCCATCCGTCCCTCTCTGGCCCCTCTCTCTCCCCCCCCCTCTCACTCCCACTCGTCTCAACATCATCCCCCCCACACACCCTTCTCATCTCTTACTCCGCATTCAACATCAACAAATCCTCCCCTTCCCCTACTCTATCATCAAGTCTCGTCTGTGACCAGGCTTGACTCTATCCATCTGCTGCGCAGGGCATTGCACCTCGTTCCCACGAACACGCGCAACGCGAAAGCGCACGCACAGTTGCGCCAATCAACCCCGCGAAACCGCGC
>JAMALN010000212.1:0-47611 GCA_023630115.1 Cutaneotrichosporon sp. PK4640
GTGACCGTGGTGACCGGGGTCCATTGCCGGAACGCTTGAGAGCTTGAGAGAGAATGTACAACAGAGAACGGTAGTTGCAAGTCGAGTGGCGATGCGGTTGTATATACAACACGGCAAAGACTATTGCTAGTGCGGGGTGTCCAGGCGCCAGGGCGGATGAGAGAAGCGGCAGGGTCCGCAGCAATGTGCGCCTCTATGTATATGTTTCTCTACGGCTTTGGCTTCGGGGACGCTAGACCATGTATCCAGAGCGACAACTCACGTCTTGGAAATGGCAAAGAGGGCAAAGGATGGCGACGGGGCAGAGGGCACCAGCTGCGGAACCAAGGTGACACACTGGTACGCACGACGAATTCAGGTGGGGGGAGGGGAGGGAGCGGGGGAAACGGAGGGAACCCGGGGGTCGGATCGGTGAGGGCTACAAGGTTGCGGCCACGGGTTCCCCGTTTACTGCGTGGAATGTCTTGGGACTGTGTTGGGGGTGCTTGGGGTCGGGGGCTGCGGGCTTGAGTGGGATGGGCTGTAGCCTCTGGTCCGTTTCAATCGTGGATCGAGGATGGAGGGAGGAGCCGGAGCAAGGCGAAGGCATCCAGGTGTGCAGGTGTGACGCGTGCCGTATTATTGGGCCCATTACGGATAACGGCCAATACATTCACTCCACCCCAGCCACCACCCCCTCTGCTACCCACCCATCTCATCCTCTGCTCGAAGGCCCCCCCTCCGCCGGCTGTCTCCCCTCCCCCCCCCTTGCATGGCCCTGACAAACACACCCAACAACCCCAGTCCAGCCAGCCCAGGCCCTCCCAATACCCTCCATAGCCTCCATCCCTCGCGGCCTCGAGGTTCGCCCACCATGCAAGCAAAAGTATCCATGCCCATGTCAAACCCAAGCAATAGCCGCAGCACGGCAACTACAACCACAATCATGCTCATCCTCAACCCTGGTCCCCACGTTTACTCAGGTTAGCCCACGTTAGCCTTGCATACCTGACGGCTTATCCAACATGCTCCCCCGTCCCTATTCCCCCACCCACAAACCCCATGCCACCATTCCATCATCTCAGCATGCCGTGCCACCAGAGACGATAGACGAGCCCGACCACAACAACCCATCCACCCCGCCAGCCCGCTAGTCATTCACCGCCCCGAAGGCATGTACTCTGCTACTCGGTGTTCCAAATCCATTCACGGATACGCAGCTGCCCCCACCCGCTCCACACTTTATCGCGGAGGCTACGAGCTCGGCGCCCGCGTCGCTCTCGTCCTCCGCTCGCCCGCCGACATTACGCCTAGTACGCCCTATCATGTGACCCGGCATGCCTGTCCCCGTGTTCGGTGCTCCGTATCCCGCGCCTCCCGGATTCTGGACTCTGGCTAAACTGCTGCACGCGGTGGAGGGGCTGATCGCCAGAACATTCAAGGCCCACATTCCGCTGGCCGTCTTGATCGGCTCCCTGGCCCCCGGAATGCACGAGGAGGACAGGGGGACAGACAATTAGCACAACTTGCTGGAACCGACAAAGAGTCGCGCACAGTCCGAGTTGCTGGAATCGGGTTGTCGGGTTCGGGGCCTCGGAGGGTCGTCGGATTCCGGGCGCCGAGCAGGCCGCGCAGGGCCGAGCGGAAAAGCGGGCGTGCCGAGCGGCGCCGGCGCCTATTGATCGACCGAGCGGAATACATGCGCTACGGGCGAGAGAGCATAAGCGCCGGTGGGCAATATCCGGGAGAGGATGGCAAACCCGCCGGCACGCCCGACCTTGAAGCAGTGGATATCGCCAGTCACGAGCCTTGCACAAATGCCAAGCACCGCGAGCGAGGCGTGCGGGCCGACACGTCGTCTCGTGATGTCGTTTGTCTCAGATGTCGGAGGGGCAAGTCGGCGATCGACCCAGTGTACGAGTGTTTCACTCACAAGATCCACTCGAGTCATTATTAACAAAAGGTCTCGCACTAGGGAGTATGACGGTCAGACGGCCTTGGCCTTTAGGCTTTGGCTTGGCCTTTGCTCTCGTTGACTGATGCATGGTGCATGGCCCATGGGTCACTGTGCGCGCCGCGGGATCAAATTCTGCCACTGCACCTGGCCGCCACTGTGTACGTGTAGGGCGGACACTGGACACTGACGTAACCCGCAGCCACCACGTGGACATGGCCCATTCCAGCCACTTGGTGCAGCGTCGTTCATACCTCTGACTCACTCACTCGCTCACTCTCTCTCTCCAGCTCTCCCTCCCTCCTTGCACACTCTCATTCCTCTACAATGGTCAACGTCATTGCCCAGATTGTCACCCTCGCCCTGGCCGGCTACGCTGCCGCTGCCCAGCTCGACATCAAGGTCACCGAGCTGCCCGACAGCTGCCCGATCAAGACCCAGAAGGGCGACAAGCTCGCCATGCAGTGAGTCCCTCGGGCAAGCACGAGTCCGAAGCCGAGGCCGAACGCCGTGGCGCCGTTGGCGCAGCTAAGGGCACGCCGCAGCGTCGGCTCGGCGTCGGAGGTCCCGACACTGCACGTGGGACCAGCAGCCCGGCAGAGGTGCGGCTCTTGCCAGCCTGCGGCTCGTGCCGCACTCGCGTGCCGCCTGCATGCCGCGCAGATCTGCATTGTGCAATTAATCTAACGCCCAGCTACACGGGGACGCTCGAGGACGGGTCCAAGTTTGACAGCTCGCGCGACCGCGGGTCGCCCCTCGACTTTACCCTCGGGACGGGGCAGGTGATCCGGGGCTGGGACGAGGGCCTCAAGGACATGTGCGTGGGCGAGAAGCGCATCCTCACGATCCCCTACGACATGGCATATGGTACGTGTGATCGGGATCTCGGTCTTGTTCGGGGCGCTGCTGTTCGGGGATCTGGGCAACGGCGGAGCGGACGAGCCAGCTCGGACGCGAGGGCAGACGCGGGCAGCGGGCTACGGCTGGTGTGGAGTCGAGCTAGGCGAGAGGACGTGCGCGTGGGACAAGCACCCCGACGACGCGGACAAGGGCACACCGGCTGTTTAGCTGGAATGCCATGTCGCAAGCTCGGAGGAGCGTGGGAGGAGCGTGGGAGCCTCACTGGCGCCGAGCATACGACGCCAAGCTATCATCAAGCTAGTTTATTATCGGGGATCCACAGCGTCGCCGTTCCCCGAAGACTTGTTGCCCGAACTGCCTTGCCCGAAGAGACCAAGGCTGTGCTGGATTCCAACTTGCGCGAGTGGCAGCGCTGACCCCAGGCGAGGCGGGCTTCCCCCCTGTCATCCCCCCCAAGTCGAACCTGATCTTCGACGTCGAGCTCGTCGCGATCAAGAACCGCAAGGCCCCCAAGGGCGAGCTCTAACGCGTGCATGGGTCATGAGAAGATGCCGCCGACTTGAGGCGGCGGTGATGCAGCATCATACGGACAAGTCACAAGTTCGAGGCTGGGGCATGATTGACCCGTCTCCGTCTCTTCTTCCTCTTACCAAACAGCTGCCCTCATCCCTTATCACTCATCAAACAGCGCCCCTCCATCCCTTCTTCCACCTGTCCAACAGCTCCCCAGCGCGTCCTCCAGCCAGCGCAGTCTCTGCGCCTGTGGCCAGCCCACGACATCGAGCCACGCTCACGCCGGCGGACCCGCGGAGGCCGTATACGTCCCGCGCGCGCTCAACATCGTCTCCTCCTTAGCTCAGTTGGTAGAGCGCGACACTAGTAATGTCTAATGTCGAGGTCAGTCGTTCGAGTCGGCTAGGAGGAAGAGAGGGGCGTCTACGGGCGTCTGCGCTGTCCGCGTCGCATCCTGGACTCAGGAGCACGCGTGGCAGCGTTTTGGACCTCTTGGCGGCGATGAGTGGTTCATTTTTGCGCGAGTGGGCCTGTACGAGGTGGTGGCGGCGAACGCGTTTTGGTTGCCGACTTGCACAGTCCGGTGGCTGGCGCTTGTACGTCTAATGGCACTCTGCGGAATAGGATCTGAGCTGGCGCGTGGCGCGAGGACGCGCGAGGCGCGCAAGAACGTCAGAAGTCTTGGGCTTTGGCACATGTCGGGCTCTTGGGTGGCATGAACTGACCAAGTCGCGCCACATATCTGGAGGCAGAACCGAGGACGGTGCACCGCTGTACTCGCTGGTGGCCACGGAGCACCGTGGTCAGACCCTCGAGCAGAGGCCTGGGTACGAAGCATACGAAGCAGCAGACATTGCTCAGCATTCATCGGGATGAACCGTGGTTCCATCCACACTAGCGTTATACAGTATGTAACGTCATCATCATCCAGAGCAGTACTATACAATCACGCGTGACCCGCAGGCGGGCGAGACGTAACGTTCAAACGTTCCCTCAGTACGCGGCGACAAGCGAGCCGAGCAGGTCGTCAACTTCACGGTCAAAGGCGTCCATCTTGGCCTGCAAGTGGACGAAGGGGGCGCGGAGGTCGGGCGGCATGTGCTCGACCTCAGGGCGGTCGCCGTAGAGCATGCGCTGCACGGCATCAGCGGGCTCGGTCGGCCTGCGAGGGCGGGGCACAGGCGTGTTGCGCTTGATATCGGTCGCGCGGGCGCGCACGAGCATCGACAGGCGCGAAATGTCGAACGCGTCCGAGTACCACAGCGGCGCGACGGGCGCGCGGGCCTTGGGAGCCGCAGGAGTGGACAGCGGAACGCTGGGGGCCTCCGGGGCCAGCTGCTCGGATGTCCGCTGGAGCTCGGGCGTCCGTGGCACATCTGTCGACCGCACGAATCCCACAGGTGGTCCAGCGGACGCTGGGGACGCAGGTGTTGTTCCCGTGGGAGACATGGGCGTGGGCGACATCGGACTCTTGGGGCTGTAGGACACCATGCCCACTGCGACACCAGCCGCCGCCGCCGCACCAGCACCCGCAGCCAGAACGCCAGCGTTCGTGGGGGTGGAGTAGGATGAGGCCTCAGACTGCACCGACGAGCGCAGCGGTGTTTGGTTGGGAGTCTCGCCCGAGGTGGTCGAGAACGCAGACACGGCTGACGCGACAGATGCCGACGGCTGGTGGCCCTTTCCGGCGTCCTCGTGGTGCATGTCTGAGGACACGGGCGTCATCACGGTGGGAACGGTGGATGACGCGTGCGCTGGAGGGGTGACGGGCGTCATCTCACGAGTAGGAGGCTCGGGGCTGGCCTCGTGGGCGGGAGAGATGGGTGGTGCGCGGTGAGGAGGAGGCGTGGGGAGGGCGCGCGCCGCCAGTCCGTGGACTGGGCTTGTGCTGGGGGAAGGCGACCGCTGTGGCGCAGGAGGGAAGGCGCCCGGAACAGCCTCGGCGAGGTCGGGCGAGGGCTCGGGGGCACCGGAGGGAGAGCCAGTCGACGAGTTGACGGCGAGGAGGCCAGCCGCGCCTGCAGCAGCAGCCACACCAGTGCCCGCGGCAACCTCGGGGCCGACCTGGCTGAGAGGGTGGGTGTGGGCGTCGGGCGCCATGTCCGAGTCGCGCATCTCAATGCTCGACGTGCTGCCGTCCGCGTTGCGCATGGCCTCGACCGCGTCCTGTGCCCACTCGATGCCATCGTCGGGCTCGGCGTCGTACCCAAGCTGCTCGTTGATGTGGTGGTCCATGTTGACGTCGTGGTCCTCGTCGTCGACGTCGCCGTCATGGGCGTCCTCCTCGTCGCTGTCCTCCTCGTCACTGGACCATGTGACGCCGGGGTGGTCGACGTACGTCAATGGGCCGAACATGATGCGCCGCCCCTCACGCGTCTCCGGGTCGTCGTCGTAGGGGTCGGCGGCTGGTGGTTGGGTCGAACCTCTTCGTGGCCAGCCGATTAAGCTCTTGAGCTTGCCGTCCGCGCGCCTCTTTTGTTCCTTGGCCTCGGCATCCGCCCTCTCCCTGTCGGTCGCGGCCGCAATGTCAATGTTGCGGTGCTTGTTCAAGCGCGCCAGGCGCTCGAACGGCGTCTCGACGTTCTCGGCCGGGATGTACCCGACATCCTCGGTCTTGAGCACGCGTACAAGCCACCAGTACGAGTTGGCGTCGTCGAGGAGGAGGAGCGAGTCGCCCTTGACGACCGAGGCCTGGCCCTCGACAGTGGCGAGGAAGGTGTGTCTGTGCCGTTAGCAGCTGCGGGCCTCTTCACGTGGAGTCGCGTCGCGTCGGTGCGCAGAAGAAAACGCGGCCCCGAACGCGACGCGCGCTCGCGACTTACAGCGCGTAGATGAGGCCAAAGTCGATGTTCTCGTCGGGTAAGACACTCTCGTCCGAGCTGTCAGTGTCGTACATGTCGCCGTCATCCATGTCGGCGTCGCCGTCGTCGTGGTGGTACTGCATGCCGTTCTGCTGGGCGAGCATGTGCTGCTGGTGAAAGTGCTGCTCGTACTCGTGTTGCTGGTAGTAGGCCTCCATGTCCTCCATGACGTCTTGGGGATGACCGTCGTCCGAGTCCTCCATGACCGAGTAACCATTTTGATAGTCGTATTGCTGTTGCATGGCGTGAGGATGTTGTGCCATGACGCCCATCTGCGGAGCGTGGACTGCGGCCGCCATGTCGAAGATGGGATGGCGCTGCCTGATCTACCGAAAGAGGATGGGATGAGAGGAAGTGAGGGAAGGATAGAATGGAAGATGAGGAATCAAGAATGGGTCCAGACGCGACTGAGAGCACCAGACAGACCGAGGGATGGGGAAGAGTGAGGATTCAAGGGAAGGTCGCGGGAGGGGGAAGAGGGGGTGTAGACCCAATTTGGGCCCGGTTGGCGAGATTCAAAAGTGGTACGTGTCTAGTGTCTCGTGTTTGGACCGCGCAAGTCGGCGACCGGGGTGTCGCCAAGTGGGGGAGGAGGTGCGTGAGAGTGGGAGGGAGAGAGATGAGAGATGAGTGTGTGAAGGATGGTGGATGAGCAACGACAAAGGTGGAGATGTTGTGGATGGACAAGGGAATGGTGGTGGGGTGGTGGTTCTGGTGACCTGGGGTGGGACGCGGTCTCTGGCGTTGGGCCAAAGGGCGGTGGGTCACACTTGGGTGGTGGCTTTGGGTGGCGGAGGTTGTACCACCGTACCTGCCAGCTGCCAGATCAAAGTTCCGACCTCACCAAAGGGACCTCTGTCGCCTTTACATTTCAACCAACCCCATGCATTACTACGCTACTCTGAAAGGGTAACTTCAAGCACAGTCACGCAGAGACTGAGGGAGTGAGGAGCGCGCATTGACCTTTGATCCTTCATCGTGCATCGTCCTTGTTCTCATCGTCGCGACCTCTGAAGCGGACCTTTGCAGTCGCTCAGTTTGCATCTACGTTGGAACCAGCCACTCCCTCCCAAGGCCGATGGGACCACTATGAATAGAGACAGCTGACGTCCCGCACCAGTCACCCGATTCCCGCAATCATGACGACGTTGGAGCATGGAGATGGAGATGAGGGTGGGACGAGGATGAGGGATGAGGGACAGAGCAGGCGGCACGCGTCTCTGGTGGCGGCTCCTACCCTTCATGTCTCTCCTACCTCCCAGGTGGCAGCTGGCAACTGGGCTGCAGCTGGGGAGTCGTCCGAGGCGGTCAGAGTGCCTGGCTCTCCCGTTACAGCGCACATCCTCTGCTTGATCCCTGACACTCACCCCCTGCGCCCTCAGCCACAACGCGCTCAGGCCCATGTTTGCATCCCGCCCTGCCCCGCGCCCCGCGCCACCCCCTGATCAACCATACCCTGACCTCCCAAACCACTGAAACACTAAACAGCTCAAGCATGCCTAAATAGGATCGCCAGGCGTGCCAGAGCGATCCACATGGAACTCGCGTGTGCTTAATCAACCCTCCCCTTTTGCGTTTTCTTGAGTGAAACTTGTAGGTTTCTAGGATCGGAAGTTGAAACCTGTAGCTCCTGTAGTTCCGCCCTGGGACCTGGGGATCCTGAGGATGATTCCTGATTTTGCCCTGCGTGTTGTGGAAGCCTGATGGGACCCTTTGGATCCCGCGGCTGCCCGCTCCACCCCGGCATGCCCGTCAGGCCGTCAGGCTGCCAAACTGTCCCCGAGACACGCACCCAAATACAGCTATCCATCACACACTATTCGACGCGTCAAAGGTCTGGACGCGTAGCCTCTCGGGACCGGAAGCGGCTTCGTGGGACCCGGGTGGCGCTTGACGAGATTATGGATGAATGGACGGATGGGCGGTGAGTGCGAGGCCTACGACGCCCATTGCTTGGCCCGGGTGGCGGCTACGGGTCCATCAATCCACTTTGCGGTCGGGAGGGAGAGAGGGCGATGGACACGGGGTGGCGCCGGGGCGCCAGGCGGGCTCGCGCCGGTGGGACAGGATTTTCTGAAAACTGGGTGCGTTGTAATCGCGACTAGCCACGCGCCCAACACCACAGAACCAGGAGCAGAGGTGAGATCGACTGCGGTCCTCGACGCCCAGAGTGATGGGCCTGATGTATCGTGGCGCCGAACTGGGAGCTGGAGAGCTGGAGATCTGGAGACTGAGCGATCCGAGACTTCCTGAAGCAAGCCTGAAGCCTGAAGTTTGTGCCTGGGTTTGGTGATGCCGCAGTGTTCGGCCCGGCGACGGTATGGTCAAGCACTGCAGATGTCAGCCAGCGAACACAGCCTTGCAAGCTTGCATCACGACACTGCTTGGACAGCTGCTGCAGCCCTCTGATGCTGTGATCGGAGAGGACCAGCGTTTGAGACACGTAGCATGGCATGCAGCCAGTTCGAGTATGGCGGAGATGATAGTTTCGCACCGTTTGACCCCTTGTTTCCGTCCCATAGATTTAGCCCTTAGATTGTACACATCCCACATACAACCCATAGTGCACGGGCGCTTGTCTACTAGCTGCTAGCTACTAGTCATCAGGCATCACCATCAGCCCACATCTCACCACTACTCTGCTCTCTTTGCTCGTTGGTCAACCCTCCTCTACCGCGCACAGGTCTCCCTCTCTCCCTCTCCCCTCCCCTCTTTCCCAATACCAATTCATTCAACTCGCCTTTTACCTATTCCCACATCTCGCTCACCCGATCAAGCCGAACACGTCTACCTAGTAACGCTGGTCAAAGCGCCCAGGTCTCCCCCAGGTCTCCCCAGGTCTACCTAGCTCTTTGGACAAAGCAAGAGCATCTGGGCAGTCACGAGCATCGCGCATACCATACGACTACGGCACGACGGCAAAGGACAAAGGAACGCACGCCTGGCTCATCCAGGAGTAACCAAGTCTTGATCCACTTGGATCCGTTGCACCCCGCTACACCCGCCGCCCCGGCGCCGTCATCGTCGAGCCACCCACATCACCCCACCCAACCCAACCCACCCATCACTCGACACCCCCTCGCTCTCCACACTCGACTCCACACTCATTTTCCTCAACCTCTGCTTTGGTCATCTCCTGTTCACCCCTCCTCTCCCTTCTCCCCCCCTCTTCCCCCCTTCCATCCCCCCCACTCCCCCTTGACTCAACCAGCCCAACAGCCAGTTGTGTCTCGACCTTGCTCATTCCACCTCTAGACGAAGGTAGTCGCCTCTCGTCTCTTATCCTTCCACCACCCTCCTTGGCCCCAGTCTTCTCTGTGATCACCCTCGCACTCAACCGCTGTCGGCACACGGCACACGGCACACACATCTGATACCCCGCCTCTCACAACACACACTATAAACACGCGCACACACGGGACAGTTGCTCCCGAACGGCCCCCAACTACGCACTCTGCAGCACGGGCCTCGCCATTCCCTTTTGCCCATTCTTGTCAAGCTCAGCGCAGCGCAGACTAGTGCAAAAGCCCATTTGCAGCGCCCGCTCCTGTTTCGTTGGATCCACCCCGCCATCTTGACGTTGGACCATTCATTCACTGGCCACTCCACCCACGATTGCGACATCCGTCACACACACCCTCAACCTCCACTATACGCTTGTCTCAACTAGCTCTAGCTCAACACAACACCCACACCACTTCACCGATACAAACATCTCCTCCCAACCTCTCTTAATCCCACCCTCATCGCACACGCACCGTGCAGCCGACCGGGCTTGTCGTCCAGAGCTCGTCGGAACCTCACTGTAAGTTGTCCCATCGCTTCCAAGCGGCCGGTGGGGTGTGTGGACCAACACATCCCTCCCCAGCGTCGTCATACGATTCCTTGACCCGAGCTTCGCCTTTTGAGCGCCCGCTGACTTCTCCAGAGCTCTCCATTCCCCCTAATCTCTCCTCCCGTATGGTCTCAGTACCGTACAGGATCCCCCTCCCGGCGTCGCCGCCGCCCAGCCCGCCCCGCTGCTCTGGGCAGACGGCTGCTGGCACGACGAACGCCTCCCCCTCATCTCCTTCCAGCAACAGCACAGCTGCCATGGCGCTCAAGAATGCCATTGCCGGGCCATCGCACGTTTCAAATACAGACGTCGCGGACGCCGCGGACGGCAGCAGCAGCAGCAATGGCGGCTCGTCGTCCCAGACCGCCGCTAGCGCCGCCATGCCCAAGCTCAACGACTTTCAGCTCATTCGCGTGCTTGGGAAAGGATGTGCGGGGCGAGTGAGTGCTGCCCCTGGCTGCCCAGTGTGACTGTGCTGACGACCTTCCAGGTACTGCTCGTCAAGCACACCTCTACGTCTCGCGTGCATGCGATGAAGGCTATATCCAAGCGCGCAGTCTTGGCCAACGACGAGCTCGACCACACTCTGGCAGAACAAGAGATCCTGCGCCACTTCTCGTGCCCAGAACGCAAGAACGCCTTCGTCTCGAGGCTCTACTACTCGTTCTGCGACAAGGAGAACTTCTACCTTGTCATGGAGTTCTACCCAGGTGGCGACCTCGCGACGCAGATGGAGATCCACGGCATCCTGGGCCCGCTTCGCACGCGCTTCTACACGTGCGACATTGTGGCTGGTCTGGAAGCACTGTACGTGGCTCGAGGTTGAGTGGGCAACCATAGACTGACGCACAGGCACCGCGAAGGTATCCTCGTCCGCGACCTCAAGCCAGAAAACATCTTGCTCAACTGGCACGGGCACGCCGTTCTCGCCGACTTCGGGTTGTCCAAGAGCTTCGGGTATCGCGGAGATCCCATACCGGTCAAGCTTCCCCCAGACTACATCGAGGGCAAGGGCACGCCTCCCATCTACGCCGGCAAGGGCTTTGGCTCGTACCGCAACGGCGAGCTGACGTGGGACCGGGCCTACTCGTTCGTTGGTACGCAAGAGTATCTCGCACCAGAAGTCATCAAGCGCAACCACTACACCTACGCCATCGACTGGTGGGCGTTAGGCTGCATTGTCTGCGAATGTTTGACTGGCCGCGTTCCGTTCCGTGGACACGAGGACGAGAGCAATGCTCAGCTCTACGACCGCGTTGTCAACGCTCGCTGGGACGCCATCTACAGAGGCGACACCCACCCTATCAGCTACCTGAAGGACCGCTACAGAATCGACTCGATCACGTACGACTTTATCGACGGCGTGAGTGTACCCGCAGTTCCCCGCGCTGACATTGCAGCTGCTGCAAAAGGAGCCAATGTTCCGTCTCACTGAGCCCAGCGTCAAGAGTCACCCCTACTTCACCAACGTTGACTGGGCGACCGTCGCCAAGGGCGATTACCAGGACCCCTTCCAGCTTGAGATCGATCCAGTTGCAGAGTACAACACCCAGTTCTTCCCTCGCCTCTGTCTTGAAGAAACCCCCACTGTCGACATGTCGGGCCACGACTACGGCAAGGACACGGAGCACGAGCAAAACGCCCTCAACAACGACGACATCTACGCAACATTGCAGACCCAGTTCTCTCGTGAGCTTGAGACGTTCGAGTGGTCGTGCCAGGGCCTGTACGACAACGACGAGCCCATGGACGACGGCTTCCAGACCGACGAGCCCATGGAGGCCGAGGACAACCTGCCGGTGCACGACGAGGCGCAAGACGAGTCTGCGGACGAGGCAATGCACGAGCGCATGGTCGTGTCGCCGTCGGCCGATGACGTGTCCGAGATGCGCGACATCTCGATGCCCGACATCTCGCACGACGGCAGTCGGCAGGAAGCCTCCCAGGAGCTCGAGCGTCTGCAGACCCCGTCGGACAGCCACGCTGCCGACCTGCACGTCGACCGGGAATCGATCACGGAGGGCAAGGACAGCGACGCGGCCGACGCCACGCCGCGTATCGACACTGCAGCGGAGGCGGTCACCCCCAAGGCACCCGCGGTCCTAGCCGCAGCGCCCTCGGACCGCGACATGCCCTCACCTGTGCCTTCAAAGGCGGCGACGGAGGCCAAAGCTCCGTCAATCAGGAGTGAGGCCTCGTCTGTTGCAACCACTGCGCCCTCGATACCCTCGATCCCCACCCAGGCCCCCACCATTGCCACAAGACCTTCGTCCATTGCGACGAAACGGTCGTCGGTTGCAACGCGCCCCACTTCGGTCGTGTCCAAGCCACCTTCCATTACCGCGGCCAAGGCGCCCTCCACCTCCAGCAAGGCGCTTTCTGTTGGCACCAAGGCGCCGTCGATTGACACCAAGCTTGTGTCTAGCCCCGTCTCGCCAAAGGCTCCATCCATTCGTCTTCCACCGCCATCGGATGCCCCGGTGTCGCCAAACACCATGAACAACCGCCCCGTTCCCACCGTGGAGGTCGACGACGTCGAGGAGATCCGCGGCGACCTTTCGATGCCTGCCGAGGCGGCGATGGTGGACGGCCAGATGCCGCGCCTCCCGTCTGGCCCTCCGCTCAGTGGCCTCTCGGTCTCGGACGTCATCTCGATCTCGTCTGCGCACCAGGGCAGCCCGAACCTCATCATCCGCCGTCACCGCCACCTCCCCAGCATCGACTCGTACCCTCACGCACGCCTCTCCGTCGACCTCAACGGTACCTTTGGCCAGCTTGGCGACGAGGACTGGGAGCAGCTGGACGCGGACGCTATCCCCGAGCTGCCCAATGGCGCCAACGAGGCTGGCCGCGCATCGCTCTTTGCGCGTGTGCTTAGTCGGCGGCCGCAGGCGACTCGGAGCCGTCGGACGTCGACTTTCCGCACCCCGTCCTCATTACGCAAGCCTGCCAGCACCGAGGCGTCTGACACCTCTTCAGACCGGAGCCCGTCCAAGACACGCCCACCTCTCTTTGCCTCGCGCGGCATCGAGAACACGAGGCGGGCGTTTACCAAGATCAAGGCGTTCCCGGCGCCCGCGGGCCGTCCCGGAGACTCGCTGCGTCCTTCTGCACCCAACTCGGTTGCCCCGTCGCCCGTCAACTCGATCCGTGGCATGCCCCCTCCCCCGTCAGCTTCCGCTGCTAGCACGTCGCGCGCCACTTCGCGTGCCGTGTCCATGCGCGACAACCAGACTCTCAGCCCTGACGATGCGACGACCAGGCGAACTTCGATGATCGCCGCCCTCACTCCCGGAAGCAAGCGGTCGAGCAACCGCTCGGGCGACATACAGTCGCTCTTTGGGCGGCAGAAGGCTCGCCGCCAGCGTCCCACCGACCGCTCAGGCGCGACGTCGCGCTCCTCGATCGAGAGCTCGACGACTGCCGAGGAGAACAACTCGGGCACGACGTCGCCTGCGCCTGCCGTCGCGGGCTCGTCTGCGCCGCGCGTCGAGCTCCAGCCGACCGCGCCCATTGCATGGGGCCAGGTGCTCGGCAAGACCGACTAGACGCCACTACCACCCACCATCTTCATTTCACACCTATCCCCCCACCTCTGCACTCCATGCATACCCTCACAGCAACGTCAAGTTGAACGATCACGCTTTCCGCCCTTACGACCTCATACGTTCATTATTCGCACTTTACTGGGCATTCCCGTTACGAACGCACGACCTCCTTCTGTCTACCTCTACCCACCTATTCTTCATTGTACATCTTTTCATCATGCAGCATGTGAGGCAGCAAGGTGTGGAGGTGTTACGGTGGCTTGGCGGCGGCGGCGTCTGGAGTGGCCTCTGTGCGGCGGCGGCGGCAGAGTGGCCGATGGCGCAGAAGAAAGAGCAGTCGCCGGGTGCTGACCAATCGCCGGTGCGTTCCGAATCAGCCAGCACGGACTTGCTCCGGTTTCAGCGTTCTCCTCGAGCATCATCTCGACGCCGCAAGCATCTTGGTCAGCCTCGGCGATGCACAGCACGTCCTGGATTCAGTGTTTGCTGACGTTCTGGACGGTGCCCAGTAGTGCCTGCAAGGCCCACATGCCATGACATGTGTTCCAAGACGTAGTGCGGATTGGAGCTGCGGATGCCCGCCTGGCCGCCTGGCCGCACCACCGATTGCCACGCGCAGTGGCGTCATCGCGGTGACTGCCGGCAGGGGTGCAATGAGGCGTGCTTGGTCATTTCTCGGCGAACGAGCGCCCACCCAGGCCCTCCACCCAGGTCCACCCCACCCCCACCACTGCAACTGAAAATACGGACCCGGACCATTGCCCATCAGACTGTATATAATCGCTGCGCCCACTCTCGCCCACAACCACATTCAAGCTGCAGTCCCTCACCTCCATCCGTCCGCGCGCACTCCGCGTCACTCGCGCATTCACCACCGCCTCTGCTTCCATCGCCCCCCGCGCTCTCTCGCACCCGACTTTCCGCCCCCTCCCCACTAGCACACCCGCCCGCGCCCTCTCCACCTCGGCACCCCGCACCATGCCCCCCATCCCCGTCAAGCAGGCCGAGGCCATCGGCGAGTACGACATGTTCGTGATCGGCGGCGGCTCCGGCGGCCTCGGCACCGCCCGCCGCGCGGCGTCGTACGGCGCAAAGGTCGGCCTCGCGGAGGCGACCTACCGCCTCGGCGGAACCTGCGTCAACGTCGGCTGCGTGCCCAAGAGTGAGTCAGCGCTGGGAGCGCGGGGAACGGGAGCTCCGCGCTGCCTATCGAGATCGCGCCTCTCGAGATCTCGAGGCGGCGAGAATAGAAGGAGCCGGTGAGACATCAGGGCTCGGCTACGACAAGCGATGGCCGAGGCCCGAAGTCGTCGTTGGTGCAGGCCGGCATACCGCGCCCGCTCATGTGCCCAGCTCACACCCGCTCACCACGATGTGCAAGGCTGACGCCCAGAGGTCATGTGGTACACGTCGGAGCAGGCGAGCGCGCTGCGCCACGCCGCCGCGTACGGCTTTGGCAACGCCGAGGAGAACAACAAGATTGCTGCGAGCTTCAACTGGCCCATGCTCAAGAAGAAGCGCGACGCTTACATTGAGCGTCTGAACGGCATCTAGTGAGTTGCCCGTTGCCCCGTGGGGAGTGGGGTGGAGCGGGGTGAGGGGCCGAGCGGCGCGAGTGGGGTCTTCGGATCTTCGTGTGATCGTCGCTCTGGCCGAGGCTGGACCACCGAGGCTGCGCAGATCACTCCTGCTTGCGCCCCTCCCCCTGCATTCGCCCTGTTTGCCCCCGATGGCCCTCCCACTCGCTGCTCCCTTGTGGCTCGCGCTAACCCCAGCGACCGCAACCTCACCAAGGACAACGTCGACTACCACGAGGGCTACGCCTCGTTTGTCGACAAGAACACGCTCAACATCAAGACCCTCAACGGCGAGAACTACACCGTCAAGGCCAAGAAGATTGTCATCGCCGTCGGCGGCAAGCCGCTCATCCCCTCGGACGACGAGATCCCCGGCGCCTCGCTTGGCATCAACTCGGACGGCTTCTTCGACCTCGAGGAGCAGCCCAAGCGCGTCGCCGTCGCCGGTGCCGGCTACATTGCCGTCGAGCTCGCGGGCATCTTCAACGGCCTCGGCTCCGAGACCCACCTCCTGATCCGCAAGAACGCCGTCCTCCGCACCTTTGACCCGATGCTCTCGGACGTCCTCGTGCCCTGGATGGAGCACTGCGGGATGAAGATCCACAAGGAGACGGGCATCTCCAAGGTCGAGAAGATCGAGGGCGGGCTGCGCGTGCACCAGAAGAACGGGCCGCCCCTCGACGTCGACACGCTCCTCTGGGCGATTGGGCGCGTGCCCAACGCCGACGACCTCGGCCTCGACAAGGTCGGCGTCGAGCGCGACGCGGCGGGCAACGTCGTCGTCAACGAGTGGCAGGAGACCAACGTCGAGGGCATCTACGCACTCGGCGACATTGGCGGCAAGGCGCTGCTCACGCCCGTGGCCATTGCCGCCGGCCGCCGCCTCAGCAACCGCCTCTACGGCCCGCCCGAGTTCAAGGACGACAAGCTCGACTACGAGAACATCCCCTCGGTCGTCTTCTCCCACCCCACCATCGGCTCGGTCGGCCTCAGCGAGCCCGACGCCCGCAAGAAGTACGGCGACGGCCTCAAGGTCTACACCACCCGCTTCCGGGACATGAGCGGCGCCATGCTCGACGAGGACCAGAAGCAGCCCACGGCCTACAAGGTCATCTGCGCCGGGCCCGAGGAGCGCGTCGTCGGTCTCCACATGGTGAGTACGGTGTGCGCCAGCGAGCCCGCGAGTCGCAGAGCGAGCTGCCAAGCGGCGCTGGCGCCGCGCCACCCCTTCCAGCTGTACAGAACGCTGACCCCAGATCGGTGTGGGCTCCGACGAGATCCTCCAGGGCTTCGCGACCGCCATCAAATGCGGCGCGACGCGCAAGGACTTCCAGGCGACTGTGGCAATCCACCCCACTTCAGCCGAGGAGGTGGTCACGATCTTCTAGACCGTCGACGGCGAAGAGGAGTCGAAGGCGCCGAGCTTTGGCCGAGGTGCCTGATTTGGTCGGTTGAGGGTGTCTGATTATCCAGTGATCACCTCCACCGGACATTTGTATAGAGTTGTGCTATGCAGCTAGAGAATGCGGAAGCCAAAGCGAGGGTGCATATGGGTGGCTGTGAGAGGGTGCGATCTAAAATGCTTACAGTGAGCTGACGACGCGCTCGGCGCATGAGCTCCTTACGACGCCCATGGCCCATCCAAGAGCACAGCGAGCCCATCCGACCAGCGAGGCCAAGACTGTCTTGGACGACTGCGTCCGCCATCCTCACCTGCCTTGGCCGCCGTCACCGTGTCCACTGCCTTCTTTTCCCCAATCCATTGAGGTCTTGACGACTCAAAAAGGGCTCGTCTTGCACTTAACCTGCGCCTCCTCGGGCGGTCGGGGCGATGCACTTACTGCTAGCACACGGTGCGGTCCGCTGTGCGGTTCACTAGGGAGGGCCATAATACAGAGTTATACCACACTTTCACTTGGAATGTGATTAATGGCTGACGGGGCGGGGAGCAATGTAGTCGGTGTTCTTCTCGGCACGCTGCACCACAAGCCACTCGCCGCGCTTTTGTATTTGTCAGCCAAGGAACGCGCTCGCCTCACTCCTGACCACTGCGCACCGCAGCGGTCGCGTGAGATGCCGCAGGCAGTGGAGTGCCGGTTCCGAGTTCGTCAGCTGGACTGGAGAACGGGACATACCGCAAAACTCGCGGTTGTGCTCACAGCTGGTAGCTTTCTCTTGGCCCATGTCATGACTTCGTCTTGGTATCGCCACCACAGCTTAACAGCCCCACAGCTTAACAGCCCAAGTCCACCGTGGGACGTCTTCCCCCACGGTACGCGACTGGGCGAACTTTGGATACCGCAAAAAGAGAAGGAGAGCTGGCCGCTGCTTCTATTCCGTTGTGGCCGGGTCCCCAGCCTTGGTCCAGAAAGTCCACTTGTTTAGCGGGCAGCCATGGTCGAGATTCGAACACATGTCCACCCAACGGTAATAAGTATCCTAAAGCGAACGTTATTAACCGCTGTGCTATTCACCAGAATTCTGTCCTAGCAGAAACTTCCATGCATCCATTAAAAGACGAATGTGGGCTCGCCGCAACCTCGTGCATGGACTCAGCGTCCGCCGTGGGGGTATTCGTGGGCGACTCGAAGCATCCGCATCTGTTTGTGTACCCATGCAGGGAGGGGCTCACTGCGATTACCAGAGTGCGACAGAGTTTGGTCTGGAACCCGGGGCCGAAGGAGAGGGACAAGCACACTGTACTCCAGAGGCCCATTCCGGCTTGTGCCTCCGCGTAGCTAGCTGCGAAGCAGAGCTCGCACGCGATCTCACCCATGAAACCGCCGATCAAGCGCCGATCAACGCGACAGGCGATCCGGCGATCCGGTGCCAGACGTCGTGATGGCTGGACCGACGAAATCTCCTTTTATTACACTCATTCACAGCTCCTCGTCTCTCACAATCTCTCAGCTAGCTCCCAGTATACTTGCCCTTTTGAACCTCACACTCTTTCCCTGCCAACACGATGGGCGACACCCACGCCGACGCCGCCAAGCGCGCCTCCCTCCTCCCACTCCTGGAGGAAGGCGATGCCACTGGCAATGTCGAGTCTCTGTGGCGCCCACGACAAGAACCGCAACATCACCAACGCAGGGAAGAAGCGGGACGACTTCTTCGACTACATGCAGTCGATCGAGCTTCTGTCTGGCCTTCCTAGCAACCCCCAGGCGAATGACTGTCACTTCAACGTGAGCGAGACAATTGTCTGACCTTCATGACTGACTCCTGGCAGTGGCCATATCAACCATGGCACTGTTTGCGCCTACATCCAGTTCTCCTGCGGCAGCGCGTTGTCGCTCCTTGACGACGTCCCGAAGCTGGCATGGGTGTATGCACTGGATCGCATTCCGGCGCCACTACTTTGCCAAGCATGGGAGCAAGGTCCCCAAGACGGCCTCGGTGAGTCACTGAGTGTATGGCGTGGAGGGGCGCATGGGTGACCACGCTGATCCGCAAGTCGGCATCAATGCGTACTTCCGCTCCCTGGTAGCGAGGGCCTCGCTTCAGACCAGACGCATCCGCACGTGCGGCAGCGGCGGTACGGTTGCCCCAGCGGCTGTCTCCCGCCACAATCAGCCGCCTCCAGTTCAGCCGTCATGACGCAACGCGCCCTGCGCAACACAAGCCTCCTGGCTCACTCCCCAAGTGAGCCCCACATCACGCTTGGGCACTTCAAGCTCATCGCCGTCCTTCGGGCCTTGTGTGGGTGGCAGGGGTGGACAAGGCGATTACCTCGCACCAGTACCGCACGTGCCATCCACCACCATACACTGGCTGGTGAGTTCGCCTGTTACCGCTGCCAGGACTTTGGCTGCCTATGCAGGGGTCAACCTTGACAAGATCCAGCTGAAGGTGGGGCACGTTTTGCAGGGTGAGGGTACAGACGTTCACCTCCGCCGTCTCCCTCCCGACTTCGTCTCGGCTCTGTACGGCATTGAGGATCGCCAGGAGGTGGCTCTCCACCTGCACCCAACCTCCCCGCTGAGGCTCCGGAGATGGACAAGGTCACAGAACCCGGTGAGCACAAGGGAGGTGTCCACATGCCAACTCGAAAGATGCAGATGTTCCCACGACCCACGAGGGTTACCTGCAGTACCTGCATATCACCCTCCTCAGCACGACGCCAATCTCGCGCGGCTGTTGAGGCCCGTTGCGTGAGCGCGCCTCTGCCCGTCGTCTCTGGCCAGCCTCCGTGAGCTCGTCAATAACATCTGCCCAGGCTGTGACGGTCCGTTCACCTCGGCAAGGCCATCGCGCGAGGTGTTTCGGGTACCTGGCCTCGAGTTGGACCCCTGCCTCGGGCGCGAGTTGGACCCGCGGTGCAGTAAGTACAGCCAGCAATGCTACGCTGTGCGGTATTGGTCGACGTCGCTGCTCAATGGAGCCTTTAGAGAGGGGGTGGAACTGTAATCATGAGATCAGGCTGTGATGTATCCGAGGCACAGATACTTCTCCGGGCGGCCTGGCGATGGGGGGCCCCTGGGCCCATCTGGATCGGATCCCTCTTGTGTGTCGAAGGGCGCAGCGCCGCCGCGTCAGGCGATTTGACTGGGAGGGGATGGGTCGCGATCGCTCCGTTCGCGCTCGGAGACCCCACGGGGTGCGTAGCACGCGCCTGCCCACCGGCGTCATGAACGCCCACCTTGTCCTCGAGCAAGCGCGTACCCTGGCTGATAGGCAAGCTCCGACGCCATGTAGAGTGCACAGCCGCGGCACTCGTGTATGGGCATGACGTCGCGAGTGCGGAGCATGACGACAGCGGGACGCGCTTGATGCGTTCGAGGTGGAGCGCCAGATCTGGGCCAAGGGTGGTGACCTGTGTCAGTGGTCATCAGTGGAGGGGCAAGCTTGTTCGCCAGTGACGATGGTCAGACGTGAGTGCCTTTGGGTAGCGGCGCTTGACCGTATCGCTCCTGCTTCACTTGCTGCCCCGTGGGCTAGACTCGCGGCGGCGCCGTTCGTGGCAACTGCTCGTACTTGCTGCCTACTCATATGCATCTACGCTCCCAAGACGACTAAAGGCTTAGGCCTTGTTGACAAAGTTGACACCCTTGTCAATGTTCTTCTTGAGCTCGGGGATGCAGGCCTTGAGGAGAGTCTCCTCCTCAGCCGAGAGCTTGCCGAGGGGGTGGATCTTGGTGACACCCTCGGGGCCGAGCTCGACGTTGGACGAGAAGTAGGTGATGCCCTCACCCTGGAAGAGGGGCGACTCGACAAAGGTGGGCTCGACAACGCCGGCCTCGCCGTCGAGGCCGCGGAGGAGGGCACCGGCGAAGCGGGCACCGGCGTAAGCCATCGAGAGGGTAGCCGAGCCGGCACCGTCCTTGGCCTTGACGACCTCGTCACCGCCGAACTGGATGCGGTGGACAAGCTTGTCGTAGGTCTCGCCCTTGATGTCGGCCGACGACTCGGTCTGCGAGAGGAGGGGGACGATGGTGGGGCCCGAGTGGCCGCCGACGACGGTCACCTTGACGTCCTTGGGGTCGTTGCCCTTGATCTCGGAGACGAAGCGCGAGGCACGGACGACGTCGAGGGTGGTGACACCGAAGAGGCGCTTGGGGTCGTAGACGCCGTTCTTCTTGAGGACCTCGGCGAAGATGGGGACGGTCGAGTTGACGGGGTTCGAGATGATGCCGACAAGAGCCTTGGGGGCGTTCTTGGCGACCGCCTCGGCGAGGGTAGCGACGATGCCGGCGTTGGTGTTGAAGAGGTCGTCACGGGTCATGCCGGGCTTGCGGGGGACACCGGCGGGGATGATGACGACGTCGGCACCCTTGAGGGCACCGGCGATGCTGGCCCGTCAGCTGCTGCGAACGCGAGCGCCATAACGAGCGCGGTCCGTGAACCAGGAGAACCAGAGGTTGGGTCGGAAGTATCGCCGATAACGCAGAGGCCTGCTGGGCAGGGGGTGCGAGATCGGCGTCTTCGGCCGGGTTTTTCATCCCGGCGCCCACTCCCTCTCCCGGCCACTCCGGCACGCCATCGCTAGCGGAAAACTCACTCGTCGGCGGCGTGGCCAGTCACCTTGGACTTGGTGTTGACGTGCGAAACGTCGGCGGCAACACCGGGGGCACCACGGACATCGTAGAGGGCGAGCTCGGTGACCTTGGTGTTCTCCTTGAGGAGGAGCGAGAGGGGCTGGCCTGGGGGGTTAGCGATGGTCTAGAACAACGCGGCGAGCTCGAGTAGCGCGTAGCGGAGCGTCAGGAGGCTCTGGGGACGCTGGGGAGGCAATGGGGGTGAGGTGGAGGCGCCGTGAAAACAGTGCCGCACCACCGCCAATTCACCACCTCCACGTCCACCTCCTCCGACACCGTTCCGACTACCACAACTACTCAAAACCACGCCGGAGAGCAATCCTCACCGATACCGCCGCCGGCGCCGAGGACGACGGCCTTGTAGTCGACGCGGGCCGACGAGGCGAAGCCGCGGGTGAGGGTAGACTTGGAGGCAGCACGGAGAGCGAACATGGTGATGTGTTTTTTGGAGGGGAGATGTGTGGGGGAGGAAGCGTCTATGTATGTGGTGGTGCTGAGCTGCGTAGCGCCTCGTGGGGCCAATCAGAAGGGGTGGGGGGTGTGACGTCGGCCCTGCCAGCCGGCGGTACTCACTCTGGCGCACTCTTGCGCGCCTGCAAGCGCACCCGATGGCCAGGCAGCACGCCAGCGCCAGGCTGTCAGCGAGCACCCGATCGTCCGGAATGGGCCGGACTGGGCGGGTGAGGCCCATACGGTGACGAAGTTGCCGGGGACCGGAGAATCCCTCGTGCCTCTGGCTCCGCGCTAGACAGCACGTCGAGGGCGGTGTCACCTCAGCCACAGCTTGCCCGACACGGAACGTTCTCGGGCTTTTCGGGCAATTATTTATCTAATCCCCCTGGTTATCAGATTGCTTGCCTTTCAGCGTCTTAGGCTTCTCACTCTCCCTTGGGTCCTTGTCCTCGTTGACGAGCCTAATCATCGCGTGGCCGCTCGGCGCTCGGCGCGATCGGCGCGTTGGGCCGGTCCCAGGCCCCAGGCACATTCTGCCGCGGTATCAAGAGTTGGCTATTCTGCATATAGCCAACTTTGTTAATAGACCGTAGCCAACCGCGGCACGGATCCCCGCACTATGGCACTGTCCGTGCCCTACCCCGCCTCCACTCTAGGTCACTCTGCCCAATGCCCACCAACACCTTTGCTCCGTTCACATCGCACTTAACCTCCCGCCCAAGCTGGGCGCGTCCCCACTTTTCTCTTCAGCTTCTCCTCATCACTCAACATGTCCCAGCCGACCACCACCGTCATCGCTGAGCAGGCCGTCCTCCCCGGCCGCCTCGACTATGCCCCGGCGTCCGTCGACATTGCCGACGGCAAGATTGTGGCCGTCCGTTCGGGCCTCGAGCCCGCCCCCGGGGCGCATGTTATCCGCGTCCCCAAGGGCAAGGTGCTGCTTCCGGGTCTGATTGAGTGAGTGTGTTTGGGTGTGGGAGTGGGCGAGGATCGGAGGGCGCTTGCACGGTCAGATGTCGCTCGGAGTGGCATGCTCAGGTATGATCCCGGCGCGGCGAGTGTCAGTTGCCGCGACAGCGGTGGCGTACGGGACCGTCGTAAAGAGCGAGCGGCCAGCACCGTGGCGAGTCGCGATACCAGCTCCTCTTATCCATGACCTCGGCCGATCCTTATCCCGCACGGCCCTCCCTAATCTCCTACTCCCTCGCTCCGCTCGCTCGCATCCGCTGACATCAGCACCCACGTCCACCTGAACCAGCCCGGCCGCACGCAGTGGGAGGGCTTTGCGACGGGCACGCAGGCGGCCGTGTCGGGTGGTGTCACGACGCTCGTGGACATGCCCCTCAACTCGATCCCCCCCACCACCACCGTCGCCAACCTGAGGGAGAAGCAGGCGGCGGCCAAGGACGCGGGCATTGCGTGCGACACCGGGTTCTGGGGCGGCATCATCCCCGGCAACGCGGGCGACCTCGCGCCCCTCGTCAAGGCCGGCGTCAAGGGCTTCAAGTGCTTCCTCCTCCACTCTGGCGTCGACGAGTTCCCCCACGTCAGCGAGCAGGACATCCGCGACGCCTGCGACGCCCTCAAGGGCACCGACGCGCTCGTCATGTTCCACGCCGAGCTCGACCCCCACGGCCACAGCGACACGAGCGGCCTCATCCCCACCAGCTGGGGGAGCGCGCTGGGCATCGGCCTCGCCGTCGCCGTCGGCACCATCTTCCACGCCCGCAGCACGGGCCAGGAGGTGCTCAAGAAGGTCGCGGGCGGCATCGCCTCGTTCCTCGGCGTCACCCTCGCCACCTACCTCTCGCCCTGGAAGCCGCAGCACCTCGCCGTCGACGGCGGGCCCGGCCCCTCCCAGATCGCCATGGCGCTCACCGCCGGCCCCGCCCTCGGCCTCACCCTCGGCGCCTACATCCTGGGCTGGAACCAGGTGCGCGATATTGCGCCCCTCGCCATCCCCGCCATGGGTGCCGTGTTTGCCGGCTCGTACCTCGCCTCGGGCGGCGAGTACGCCGCGTGGCTCGCCACCCGCCCGCCCAAGATGGAGGAGGACGCGCTCCAGCTCGTCCTCCGCGTCTGCCGCGCGTTCCCCGACCTGCGCTTCCACATTGTCCACCTCTCGGCCGCGAGCGCCCTCCCCGCCCTCCGCGCCGCGCGTGCCGGCACCGACGGTGGCGCCCCGGTCAAGAACCTCACCGTCGAGACCTGCTTCCACTACCTCTGCCTCGAGGCCGAGAACGTGCCCCGCGACGCCGCCCAGTACAAGTGCTGCCCGCCCATTCGTGACGCCAAGAACCGCCGCGCCCTCATCAAGGCCGTCAAGGACGGCGAGATCCAGTACGTCGTCTCGGACCACTCGCCCTGCACCCCCGAGCTCAAGAAGGGCGGCTTCATGTCCGCTTGGGGTGGTGTCTCGTCGCTCGGCCTCGGCCTCCAGCTCCTCCACACCGAGCTCGACGTCGGCGTCCCCCGCCTCGTCGAGTGGCTCGGCATCAACCAGGCCCGCCAGGTCGGCCTCGAGGGCATCAAGGGCGAGCTCAAGGAGGGATGCGACGCCGACTTTGTCATCTTTGACCCCGAGGCGTCCGAGGTTATCACCAAGAACCACCTCCTCTTCCGCAACAAGGTCTCGCCCTACCTCGGCAAGACTGTCCGCGGCCGCGTCGAGCAGACCTACCTCCGCGGCCACAAGGTGTTCGACTACTCCGAGGGCGTCACCGACAAGACGTCGGGTCAGTTCCAGGTGTAAACCGTCAGCGAACCTTAGAAAACCAACTCCAAAACGGCAGGATGTGGCTCCAGTCGGCAGACCACCTCGTGCTGGAACATCAGTAACGTTTAGACATTGGTAGCCGGGCAAGAGTGATACACATATGATACCTGCATGTTACAAACATTGATAAGCAATCCCCGAGTGCAGCTCAGCGGAACGCCGTGGGCGTGGTACCCGCACCGGCGCTGGCTCGTTGAGGACACATCATCCCTGCCAACCCTGCCATGGCCGCGGTTGCTACCCCTGGGCTGCCAGGCGCACCCCCGCCGTATCGGCGTTGGCTCTCGGCGACTGCCTCGGCCCAGTCCTGCTCGCTCATCGCGCGCAGCTGGTCGAGCATCTTGCCATTCATGGCAGCAATGTCGGCACCGTCGTGCTCGTTGGCGAGGTCGACGTCGCCCCACTTCTTGAGCGCGGTGATGGCAACACCTAGGTCGGCGTCGATGAGAGCCGCCTTCTCGTGCTCGCCGACATACTGCAGGCGCTTGGCCTCGCGGAGCAGGATCATGGCCACCTCGTTCCAGATGGTGATCATGAAAATGTCGTAGCCGGTGCTGAGGGGTTCCGTCTGGAAGAGGTACATGACGTTGACGAGGCGGCGCGCGATGAGGATGGCGACCGTGTTCTCGGCGTCCAGAGCGCGCACGTTCCACAGCTGCATGTACGAGTTGCCGATGAGGAAGTGGATGATGGACGTGTCGCGGCCGATCTGCACGCGCGGCAGGCCCAGGTCGCTGTCATCCTCCGAGTCCCACTGCCAAGGCGGCTGCATGTGCTCGGGAAGCGAGGCCACGAATCTGTCCAGGCCGGACTTGAGACGCGCAAAGCCCTGAGGATGCGTGATGTGTGCAGGGAACGGCGAGCCCGGGTACGAGCAGCCGTGAGGCTCTGGCGTTGCCGGTGCTACCTGGGGCTGGTCGATCTCGGGCTTGTCCTGCCGTAACTTGAGAACTCTTGCGAGGAACGTCACGGCCTTGATGCGGAGGACCATGAACGACATGTCCGAGTTGTAGGGCGGCGGCGTAGCACCAAAGACAGAGCCGATCGGAACGTCGTCCTTCTCGGACACAATGCCGAGCTCGTACTCGATCATGGGGCGCGGGAGCGGCGTGCGGATCTCGTCGATCGGGAAACCAGAGTGCCAGAGATAGGCGACAGCTGTGCACAGGTCTGTCTCGTACACGGCCCAGCTGGAATGTCAGCGACAAGTAACGGTACACAACTTACAAGGCGTAGATGCGCTCGGCCAAGTCGATCGGGTCCTCGGGCGGGGGAAGGGCATACCCACCCATGCGCAATGTGCAGTGGATGGCAGCATTGAAGGGTGGCGGCGGCGACCATACAGAGGTCGGGATGCGGTCGAGGCCGCAAGAGATGGCGAGGCGCACAGCTGTGCCGGTCATGTGGTAGCCGAGACTGTACTGCTCCTTGGCGAAGAGGTACGACACTAGGAGCGCCATTGCACGCACTACGTCGAGAAGGCGGTCGTGGTTCTTGATGGCCAGTCGGATCTGCTTCTCCGCGATACTGTAGAACTGGCCCTCAAGCTGCTTGATAGCCGGTTGGGACGAAAGGCGGGCCGCACACGAGTACATCGCGTACATGAGGCATGGGTGCGGGCGTTTGTTGGGCGGCATAGTCAAACGGGTGTAGAGGCGGGGCAGGTGGAATACCACATGGAAGAGGTTGCCAGCATTGGTCTTGGAAAAGAAGAGGTCTAGGCTGCGGTCAGGACTGTACCTCGAGCGCAACTCACAGATGGTCACGCACCGCGGGTGGGATGTCATGAGGGTCGAACCAGCCTCCCACGAGCTCACGACCCTGGGGCAGCGACGGCAAGATCTCAATGTCGCCCAGCGATGGGAGGAACTCCATGTCGGCATCCTCGTTGTCCTCGAAGTACGAGACGCTCTGCTGCTGGTGCTGCTTCAGGAACTGGCCCATCATCTTGTTGAGGAGAGCTGGCGCTTCTCCAGGCTGCGCCTGCCCAAGGGGACTGTCCGCCGACTCGGGTAAAGGTGTCCCGCGAGTGCCTGACATTGGCGACTTCATTGGCACGCCGGTGACATCGGACCTCGCACTGATCCCGTGGTAACGGCGGTTGAGCGCGACATGGTCGATCTGGTCGTTGTTGTTGGCCATTGATGCGCTCATCATGGCCGCGCTCAGGTCCGACACTGGCTGGTCGAGGAAGGAGAGGTCGAAGTCAAAGTGCGGATCAGGCGCGCCGAGCGGCCTCGGCCCAGTGCTCTGCGGGTATGCGCGTCCTGAGCGAGGGGTCGCCCCAAGCACCGTGCCGAGTGTGTCGGCATGCTGGTGCCCAGACGTCATCGGCGCCGGAGTTGAGGGGAAGGACGGGGCGGTCGCCGGCCGCTGCTGGTGATGGTGGTGGTTGGACTGCTGGTGCTGCTGCTGCTGGTGCTGCTGGTGTTGCTGCGGGTGGTGCTGACGCGGGGTCTGCTGGTGCTGCTGAGGGAAGTACTGGTGGTGGTTGAGCTGCTGGGACTGCGGGGTCCGAGCGGGACTCGTAGGCGTTCGGGGACCATGCGCCGAGTGGCCCTCGACCGGCACTGGAAGCATACCGTCCAAGCGCTGCGCCGAGAACCCGAGCGCCGAGGGCGAGATGGTCTGGCCGGCCTGGGGGGTCGCGGAGGCCTGGAAGTGGTTCTCCTGGGGTTGCTGCTGTTGCTGTTGCTGGTGGGCGAGCGAGTGGGTCGGAACATGGGGAGACCCAGACCCGGGTTGGAGGCCCGCGCTCGATTGTTGAACAGGCCCACCCGCAGACAAACCAGGACCGGGTTGCACGGTCTGCTCGCCTCCACTGGATGGCTGCTCGGGCGAGCGAGAGGAAAGCTGAGCCTCTAGCTCGGCTGGGTGTCAGCAATGCTGTGTGGCGGCACCAGGTGGGTGCGGCATTTCGGAGCAAGATGCGGATGTTGCGAAGCACTTACCGATCCGGGCTTTCAGCTGTGCGATGCGCGATGTGCTCTTGCCAGTCTCGTAGACGCAGTCCTTCTTGAGGCGTACACAAGTCGCGCAGGCCGGTTTGGCGGCATTGCAGCGCTGGGCGTCAGCGAGGGAAGGATGGCCGACGGGCTGGGAAGACTCACAATTCGGCGCCGGCGGCAGGCCAAGCACGCGTCACCACTACATGTCAGCAAGGATATCAGTGGCGATGGATGGAAGATGTTGGGAGTACACACCGCTTGAGTGTTGCTGTGTTGTTAGCTCTACATTCCTCGGCGACGCGACGGAGGGGGCGGCGCACTCACCTTTGCCGGAGGAAGGTGTCTCGTTTGCCTCGGTGAAGGCCAGGCCCTGGTCGAATCCGTCGTCCATTGCGTCGTCGCTGTCCATGATGGATGAATGTGGATGAGGGGTGGAGGGCGGTCGAGCTTATATGTATAGAGGATGGAGGGCGCTAAGCTGTTGAGGAGGATGAGGAGAAAGAGGAGAGAGATTGATTGAGAGATGGTAGTTGTATCAGAGGTAGTGAGTGCACAGAGTGGTGGTGGTGGCCAGGTATGAATTGGGATTCACATCATCGGCCTCCGTCCGGTCTCTTTCCCACCCGCCTGACTGTTCCCCCCCTGGCCCTCCCCCCTGCCCCTCTGTCCCTCTCCTCTGGTACCCTGTCTCTGCTCGTCCAGCCTCTCCCCTTCAACCTGTGCCGAGCATTTACTGCGCATTAACCGTAACCGGTCTTGACACGACGGCCCCGGACGCCGTGAGGCGCAGCACGCGGTCCATGCCGGTCCATGCCGCTACCTGGACCAACCTAGACCCTCCTCTTGCCCCTCACCTCGTCTGGCTCGCAACCCTGGGATGAGTGGACGCCGCATGCCGCCATAGCCGTGATTCCAAGTGGCCACGCGACAGGTCCGGTTTCTCGCGATAACCTCACCGTCTTTGCTCGATGAATCTCAATCTATGATTGGTCAACCTTGGCTGTGCCTTGCCCACTGGTAGCGGAATCAAATTGAGCTTGGCGTCATTTAGCTTGCGTGGCCCCGGTTAGGGTATTGAACATGTGGAGGCCATTGCCACCCTAGCCGCCAGCGCTCACCCTGGGGCAGAGGTGTAAGTAGCCGATCCGGTAGAACCAGAAATACCCACAACCAGGCACCACCCGGCCACAAGTCCAAAGATGACCGCGTCTCGTACCGTTTTTTTCTGGCGCGTCGTCCACATCCTGACCGAAAAGCAACTAGTCTGTCCTCAACATCTACTCCCCCCCAACACCGTGTTCTGCATCCTCGTCACCATGTCTAAGTCTGACGGGTTCCTCGCTGCCCATGAGCAGCCCATGAGCAGATTGCAACGTCATGTGATGGCCCGCGTCCTCTGCAGTCCAGTCCCCCATACCGCGCTAGTGCTTGGACTCCTTATCCAGCTTCTTCCCGATTAGCTGTTTTGGGCAGTCCTCAGAGTGTCAGAGTTGTTCAACCTTGCCGGTTGCACAACAACTCTTTGCCGGTCTCGACACTCCTGCTCTGCCACTTTCTGCATCGTGTACGCACTCTCCATCCCCCACTCGCCTTCATGTGACTTGTGCTAGCTTGCGAACACGTTTGTGAAGGTGCCAAGCGTCAGTTTAGCCTCCTCCGGGCTCACCCTCGCTTCGCGTCGCGTCGACAAGATGTGGCGCGCCACCCCCTTGCATTCTAAGCAGTTTCATCTGTATCCCGGGTATCTTCCCGAGACAAACCGGAGAGAAGCACATCTGGCGATCGTACCACGCCCTGCAAGCACTTGCGCATACCGCCGCCACTCTGTCCTACACGGGTCAGAGCAGAGGGAAGTGTCAGACTGGGGTTCGGGATGTGGAGTGGTCTACAGCCGTGATGGCCGAAAGTTCGGGCTAAGTGGTTCAATCCCTCATTCCTCCGGGAGTTATCGAGGCCGGGGGCGCGATGTTTGACACCGTGCACTAGAACGAGGGTACTGACCCTCTCTGTTTGTCTCACAGGCGAACCTCTGTGCTCGTGTAACAGACAGGCCATTCACCCCACACGGCGTTCATCGAATGTCCCTACGCGTATCTAAATGGCCGAAGCACCAACAACACCGACGACGACAGCCCCGAGCCACCGACGCGCCTTCCTGCGGGCACCAGAGCTCTCCTTGAAGGTCGTGGGCTGGGCCGAGGGTGCGGCCGGGGGGTTGGCAGGGTCGCGAGCAATCTCCTGCTGCGTGGCACAGTGGATTCCACCTCCGCCCGCCGCAATCCCGTCAATGTTGAGCTGGACGATCTCGCGGTCGGGGAACGCGGTCTGGAGGATCTCGAGTGCCGCGGCGTCCGCCTCGCTGTCGCCGAACTGTGGGGCGATGACTCCACCGTTGCAGACATAAAAGTTGATGTAGCCGGCCGCAAAGTCCTCGTCGTTGCGCCACTCACGCCTCACGGTCGTCGGCGCGTTCATCACCGTCACGTTGAAGGGCTGGCCCCTGGCGTCGGTTGCGGAGCGGAGGATGCCGAGGTGAGTTGTGGTGACGTTGTGATCAAAGCTGGTGGTGTCGGGCTCGAAGCCGGCGACGACGTGACCCTCGCCGACGAAGCGCGCGTAAAAGTCTGTGTGGCCGTCCGTGATATCCTTGCCCGCGATACCGGGGAGCCAGATGACCTTGGTGATGCCGAGGAGGCGCTCGAGCTCGGCTTCGACCTGCTCCTTGCTCCATCCGGGGTTGCGGTTGTTGTTGAGCACACAGCTCTCGGTGATGATGGCGGTACGGAGGCCGTCGACCTCGAGCGCGCCGCCCTCGAGGACAAGCTCGGTGCCGATGAGCTCGACCCCAGCGGCGGACGCAACCTGGCCCGCCACTTTGGCATCGGCGGCATGGTACTGCTTGTTGCCCCAGCCATTGAAGTTGAAGTTGACGCCGGCGACGCCGCTGTCGTTGCGCACGAACACGGGGCCCGTGTCGCGCATCCACAGGTCGTCAAACTCGCCCTCAACGAGGGTCACATTCGGAGCGTTACCAAGGAGCTTGGAGGCGGTCGCCTTGTCCTGGGGGCGGACGAGCATGCTCACGGGCTCGAAACGGGAGATGGCTGCCGCCACGTCGGCCAGGTTCTGCTGCACGACGGGGAGGACGTCCTCCCACAGCGTCGCGTTCCAGGTGAAGGCCATCCATGTGCGCTGGTGCGGCTCGCCCTCGTCGGGCATGCGCCAGGCGGCGGCGGCGGTGGCGGCGGTCGAGAACGTCGCGAAAGTCGTCATGAGGGTGCGCGGGTGCATGTTGCGGTTGAGGCTGACGTTCTTGTTGCCGATGCTGACGTCCGATAGACGGGAGGAGCTTTATATGCATGTACATGTCTGCAGCGATTCACATTTGTGTACCAATACGACGGCGCAAACGGCTCGGTGATCACCTGGCCAGTCCATGGTCGATGACAGTTCCGCGGCATGCTCGATCGGGAGCAATATCCACGACGTCGCTAAAAGGCCAGTAACTACCCCGGCCACTTAAAGCGGTGTCCATATACAGCTTTTCCAACAGGAACTTTCCAACCGGCAGGCTCCACGGAGCCTGGTTGCATGAACAAAACCATGCCGTTCCGGTCAGTACCAGGCTCCGTACGCCTTCGGTGGACCATACGCGCACTGCTTTGATTTCTTTAACGAGACGTGAGAGAGTAGTTGGGGACGCGCCGAGTCGTGGCGGTGTATTTTGAGCGGAACGTTGCGCTTGGTTTCCGCTCCCACCAGCGTTCCGCTCCCATCAGCGGTCCTTGCCGCACGCTAATCAAGTTCCGTCTCCAATCTTTGTAGGACCGACCTGCTCTCAATCGACTATCAGCAAACAAGGGCACCCCAGATCGAGACGGGCTGGACCTGACCCCGCCGAACACATGGAACAGTGCACTTCCAGGACAAGAGTACGCCGCTCGACCCAAAAGATGGTACCGGGCCATGCTGACACCATACCCGGCGACATCTGAGTGGGCGCCACCCATGGCCCCATTGTTGCAGACGCCGTCGCGTCGTACCCCATTGTCGCACGCCATCAGTCGTCCATCGCTACCGGTGCATGCTTCGGCTGTGCTCGGAGGTCCATTGTGCCTCGGACCGGCCGGTGCTTCGATCCGGAGGCCGCTTTGATCAGATGGATCTCGAGAGGTCGGAAGCACAAGGGTGTCGTCATCTCAGGCCCCACAATCACTTCCCGGCCCCCACCCTGTGAGGTAGCCGATCCGCAGCACTGGTCAGCGTGTCGTTTGCATGGTCTGGAAGCTACGCCGCGCGCCGAGGGCCGCGGGGCTGCGGGGATCTGCGCACGGTGCGTCAGTCACCCTACAGTAACCTGTGGGTGCGTTATTTTTCTTTGGATCTTTGGTGAATCCTGACCGAAATACTCACCCCAGTCACCCCGTCCTACCTTCTCTCGCCCCACCCCCCTCCACATGCCTCGTTCCCCCATCAACCTGTTCTGATTCTACCCAATCCACTAGAATTGCTCGCACGTCGCACCTCTCCACCCACGCTAGTCACCTCTCCTCTCCTCTCCTCTGTACACTCTCACCTCCTCACCATTCTACACGCCTCACACACTAAAGCTACTCGCCCCGGTCCCCTGTTGATTCCAATTGTCTCTAACCCCACAACCTTCCTCCAGCGTACCGCGGCTTCGGTCTCGTGTTCACACACGAAACCCTCACAGTGTCCTGTGCATTGTCCTGACAGTGGTCTGACGATAAACACAAACGTCGCCGAGTGCCAAGCCGCCGACGGCGTGGACGCGCCGCGGTCCCTTCGCGTATAAAGAGTCAGGCTTCTTCCCGGCCGCCACCTTCCTTCTCACCTCACCTCACAGTCATGTTCGCCCTCACAGCCCTTCTCGTTGCCTGCCTGGTGGCGGCCGCCCCGCACCGCCGCATGGCCCACGCGCCCCCGCAATCGTGGGGCAACGACCCTGTGCGCGGCGTCAACATCGGAGGATGGTAGGTTGGGAGCAGGGCGGCGGCTGACAGCAGGCTCGTGCTTGAGGTGTGTCCTGGGGCGAGAGGGTGGCGAGCAACGGTGGCGCGTCTGTGCCGACCTTCCCTCGACATGTCGCTGACGCCAGCCGTGGATCACCCCGTCCCTCTTCGCCAACAAGCCCGAGTGGGTGAGAGACGAGACCACGTACGCCAAGTACCAGCTCGGCCAGCCTAACCCGTACGACGAGATCGGCTACCACTGGGACACCTGGATCACCTACGACGACTTTGCCAAGATCGCCGACGCAGGCCTCAACACAGTCCGCATCCCTGTTGGCTGTGAGTACCCTCCCCGGCCGTGCTGAGACAAGTCTGGTCGCTCATACCACTCGTCGAGGGCGAGGTGTTTATGGTCGGCGCGCTCGACCACCTCAAGAAGGCGGTCGGCTGGGCCAGGACCGTTGGCCTGCAGGTGAGCCGAGTCGCTTCCCCGAAGCTCTGACACCAGGTCATGCTCGACCTGCACGGCGCCCCCGGCGGACAGAACACGTGGGACAACTCGGGCATGAAGGACGTCATCCACTGGTACGACGACACCCGCAACATGGACCGCACGACTGCGGCCCTCAACGTCCTGATGCGCGAGTTCAACCTCCCCGAGTGGGCCGGCACGGTCACGAGCATCTGCATACTCAACGAGCCGAACCCGCATCTGTCCAAGGCGCCGGCCCCGCTCGACTTCCTCAAGACGTTCTACGGCGCGGCCTACAGCCTCATCCGCGACCAGAGCCCGGCCACGCCTGCCGGCGGCGGCATCGTCGTGGTCCTTTCCGAGGCGTACATGGGCATGGAGCACTGGGAGAACTTCATGCCTCACCCGCAGTTCCAGCGCGTCGCCCTTGACTGGGTGAGTGGGCCGCAAGCTAAACAGCTATGCCACTCTCGCGGCAGCTGACATCAGCACTCGTACCACATGTTCGAGGGGCGCACTCTTGCCCTGTCCTTTGAGGACCACATCAAGGAGTACTGCGCCCTCGTGCCGCAGCTGGTTAACAGCGACGACAACCTGTGGACCATAGTCGGGGAGTTCACCGGTGAGCTGAGTACACCAGGGCAAGCTGATGGCAGCCGCGCCGACGGACTGCGCGGGCTGGAGGTACCACGGCGGCGCCAAGTGGCACGGGGGCCTGGGCCAGTACATGGCCAACCCGAACGACTGCCCGACCGTCTCGGGCGACCCCGACAACTGGACGCCCGAGTACCGCAACTACCTCACGCAGTCGTGGGAGACGCAGACGTGGGTGTACGAGAAGGCGCACGGATGGGTCGCGTGGTGCTGGAAGACCGAGACCGCCAAGGACTGGAGCGTCGAGGCGGGCTTTGACCGCGGGTGGCTCACGCGCCCGCGAGACCTCGCCAACAACAAGCGCAAGTTCGGGTGAGCAGCTAACTATCGTCCAGGAGCTGATGCCAGCGTGCCGTGCCGCAGCAACAACTACGAGAACCTCTTTAGCGGCAAGAAGTCGTCGGCCTCGTGCCCTGCCATCTCTCTCGGCCTGGCCCTCGCGGCCGGCGGCGCAGCCCTCATGGCCTTCTAGGCCCCAAGTTTAACCTGTCCGTTTTGGGTGCACCGCGTTTCCTTTGCATCGAGCCTGCGCACTGTATAATAGAGCAAGCAGCCCCCTGTATGCATGTATGCTCCGTCGCCAGCCGCTGAACGCCCAGTCAATGATACATGCTACAACTGTCTATGTCCAAGCCCAATCCCAAGTCGTGTCCTGCTACAAGATCCGCCCCATCTCTACCACAGCACTCGTGCTATGGGAGATTCGGGAAACACTGCTGCCAGAGATTGATGTCGTCGCCTGCGGTCGGCATGCTGGCCCATAAGAGCATCCACGCGTTGAGGTCGAGCTGCGAGATGCCCGGGATCCCCGACTCGCCCTCCCCGCCCTGGAAGTCTCCGACGTCCAAGTAGCTCGGGTCGGGCGTGGGGGATGGCGGGCGCGTCCGCGCGCCGGCGGCGCTGAGCTTGCGCAGAATCTCGACGTGCCGGCTCGCGCTGGACCACTGCATCGCGATCGTGTCCAGCCAGCGGATGCACTGCTCGAGGCGGCGGAAGCTCTCCGCTCTCGTTGGGGAGAGGTGGCTGGCGCCCGGCCCTGGCCCGTGTGCCGCGAGGCCCGCATGCACCGTCGCGGCCTGGAAGACGAGGTAGACCCACGACGACGCAAACTTGCGCACGCGGAAGGTGCGCTCGTACTGCTCCATGATGGTGCAGATGGCCGTGGCAGAGTGCCGGCTCGCGTCGGCGCCGTTCGGGAGGCGAAAGTTCATGGGTGTCTCGGTGACGCGCTCGTCGCGCTCGACGCGGTACCCGTCCGGCGAGTCGGCCGTGTCGAGGAACGGCACCTGCGGGCGGTGGAGGAGGAGCATGCAGATGTGGTACCACCCGCGCATGGTGAGGAGGTGCAGGCCCGTGTCGACGTGCGCTGTGTCGCTGTCGTCCTCCCACTGCAGGTGGGGCGGGAGCTCGGAGCGCCACTTGCGCAGCTGCTGGTCGATGTGGACGACCACCTCGTCGTACCCGTCCACATGGTGGCCGTGCATGCGCGCGCGCCGCGTCGAGGGGCGGTACACCTGGTCGAGGATGATCTCGAGGGAGGCCATGACGTCGATCCAGCTGTTGAACGACGAGAGGGTATGTGACTTGACAGTCTCCATCTTCTCACGGACGTTGGGCTGGAGCAGGGCCTGCGCGCCGCCGCTGAGCCAGAGGTCGAACTCGTCGCGCTCCATGATGCTGGGGCGCGCGGCGTCAATGTCCACCGCGCGGAGGTTGACGGGGCGCTGCGAGCCCGCGGCGAGCATCTTGTCCAGGATGAACGTCGCCCACAGGGTGCGGCAGCGTTCCTGGCTGTCCCTCGAGCGCATGTCCTCCGAGTGCGTGTGCAGCCCGAGATCCAGGGCCATGCGGCACGCAAACCCGCCCATCTGGTATGCGAGTGATGTGCGTCCGACGCCCTGGTCGACGAGCGACACCATCACGAGCGCCTGTACGCTCTGCAGCGTCGGCGCGTGGTCGCGCCCGTTCATCGTGCTGAGGACGCGCGCGCGCACGCTCTCCGTCAACAGGTCGCAGGCGGCGGCGAAGCTCCGCCCAGCCTTGTGGCTGCCGTTGACGCCAAAGTTTTCGCACAGGTCCGAGTTGGCCGCGCTGATGGCGAGGACGGCGTCGAACACGAGCGGCGAGTACGTCTCCAGCGAGCGCAGGGAGCGCAGCTGGGGCACGTAGATCATCGGCCAGTGCGGGTGGATGAACGTTTCGTAGACGAGCAGGAGGTCGTCGATCGCCTCGTTGCTCAGCCCCGCGGCGTGGCAGCTCGAGCCGCCCGATGCGGGCGACGCGCCGAGCACCTGCGGCGACGAGAAGGTGCGCGGCGTCGGCATCCCTAGCAGCTCGGGGTCGAACGTGAGCATCTCCTCCATCTTGGGCGGTTCGGGTATCATGGCCGGAGGGTTAAGCGGGGTCCGTGCAGCCGCGGCAGAGCTGGCAGAGGCAGACGGCGAGACTCCCACGTTCCCAGCGCCGTTGGCGTTGACGTCTCCGCCCCCGGAGCCACTCCCTCCCTGCTGCGCCGCCTCGGCGGCGGCGGCTTCGGCCCGCTCCCGCTCCAGGGCTTGCCGCTTGCGATGCCCGCCCCTGGGCGGACACCCCTTTGGTGGCCCGCGTTTCTTGGGCGTCGTGTAGAAGCACTCGCCGTTGAAGAAGCGGATGCAGTGCGCGCAGGGGTCGTTGCTGTCGCACTTGATCTTGCGGATGCTGCATGCGACGCACGCGCGCGTACTGCGAGTGCGGGCCTCTGTCATGCTGGTGCGGAGGTGGGCGTGTGGCTTGTCACCTTGGTTCTACCGGTGCAGTGGAGCCTTTTGGGCGGGTTGGGTGGCGAGGAGTGATGGGAGGCAGACGGCGGCGCCGCTATAGTCAGCGTGGGCCCGAGATTGATGACGCCGCTGTGGGCGTGTATAGCGAGCTCGGTAGGAGGAGCTAGGGTAGTGTTCTGGTACTCACCGGGATGAGAATTGATGAATGGGGGGATGAGCAATGCGAGAATCGATAGTGGGATCCATCTTGGTTTCTCCGTAGATATGTGGGGATGATAGGGGCCACCAACCTTGGGCATGTGGGGTCATCGAGCACGCTCTCTTCTCCTCTCGTACCGCTCTCAGTGGCAACTTTTTTCCTCCCCCACCCCCAGCTTTGCATAGCGCTCGTAGCACATCGAATCGGCTCTGCTCTGCTCCGTTACCAAGCCTTGGCCGCATCTCCTCGCCTCCTAGTTCCCATCGGCTGACACTCTGACACACTACATGCCAGCAATAAAGGCGTTTCCCGTCCTTCTGGGCCCATTCACTCTGTCTCATCTCCCGTCCCGCCGGCTATGGCTAGCTCGATCTCGATCCAAGACAGGTGACGCAGGGACGCGTTGTTTTAGCATGCCACCTCCATAATAGCATCCGTTCATTATTTCTGCTGCATCACAGTTGCCCGCCGGGCAACTCGCGCTGCTGCTGCACGCATATAAGACGCCGCCACGCCGCAGTGCGAGCGCTCAGCCTTCGGCGCAGCCCGAGCATTATTAATGACCAGCCTGCGCCCAGCGTGCCGCCGTGCCTTCTGAGGCACGCCCCTCCTCCCCCGACGCGGAGCGGAGTCCCGGAACTATCCCCCGAACGGCCGACATCACTCGTGCGCGAGATCCGGCCCCGACGCAGGGTTCAGGAGCGCGCCGACGCCCGCGCTGAAGCGTTCGTAGGCCCCCGGCGACCAAAGCGTAACGGGGCCCTCGTGCAGCCCATGTTTGTCCTGGCAGTCAGCCGCGCCGCTGGGCCGCTTCCGAATGCCGCAGCCCCTTACCTCGATGAGCGTGACGCTGACGCCGTCGCGCCGCAGCCCCTGGACGAGCGCATAGTCCTCGTCCGCAAACACCTCGTCCGTCCCCACGCTCACGAGGACGCGCGTCGCCCACAGGCACGCCCAGTGCCCCGCGGGGGCGAGGGCGGGCGAGAAGAGAGGGTCGGGGATCGCGTCGGGGGCATAGTGCCTCGCGGCGGAGCGCAGCGCGGCCATCAGCCAGCGGCGCGAGATGTGGTCGACGCTCTCGTTCGCCCAACTGGGAAAGCTGGCCGTAAAGTCCGCCCACGGGCTCACCATGGCCAGTGCGCCGGCCTGGGGCCGCCCCAGCTCCGCGAGCTGCTGCACCAGCGCGAGGCAGAGGTGCGCCCCCGCGCTGTCGCCGAGCAGGAGGATCTGGGAGGGTGCGAACCCGAGCGTGAGCGTGACGTGTGCCCAGGCCGCCAGAGCGTCCAGCAGGGGCGCAGGGAATGCAGTGTCGTCCGACAGCGTCTTGCGGTAGCTGCACACTGGGGTCAGCGTGTGAATCATGCGACCTGTTGGGATGATCTGGCCGGAGATCCGATCGGTGGCTGATCTCCAGATTCGGACTGGGGATCGGCGAGACTCACGGAACGCGCGCACGCCATGTTCCTTGGCCAGCTTGAGCGGAAACGGCGTCCACAGCGGGTGGCCCTTGATGTAGGCCCTGGGGTCAGTTCGGCACGCCACAGTCCTCACCCGCCGTGAATGAAGAGGATGATCTTCTCGCCCGGCTGCGCTTTAGAGAAGCCGGCGCCCTTCGCGCCCGCAGGGGTGAGCATGAAACCCGGCCGCGTGGCGGGCTTGACGCATGCCGGCCCATCGACGAGGTGGCCCAGCATGTCCTCCGGCGCGGGCGGGACATCAGTCACCTCCCATGCCGCATTCTCCCATATGCCCGCGGGGAAGGGGATGTACTGCTGCGACTTGGGGAGTGGGCGAGCCGCTAGCTCCTTACTCTCGGGAGGGGTTATCAGCGGGACCAGGTGGCCGCGCCACACGTCGAGCCGTGTGAGGAGGTAGATACCGAGCGCCTGGCCTCTGGGGTTGAATATCCACCGCAGGACGTAGAGGGGGTAGAGGGCGTATCCGACGAGCTTGGCGAGCGACTCGAGGCGCGCGACCGTGTCCGCAGGCCAGGTCTCTGGCGCGCGCGGGTCCGGTCGCCGTCGGAGTGGGAGGGAGTGTGCTGGCGCCATGGTTGTGAGTGTTGATGATGGCGATGGGTGCCCACAATCTCCCACCAAACAGCTCGTTGCCGCCGGTTATCGCTTGGGGACCCCGCGCCTTATCAGTGCCGCCCATTAGCACGTGCCGCGGCGACTGGGTCGGCTGGCTGCGGGGTTCACATGCACGCAATCTACCCATCTCTCCATCTCCCATCTCGCCATGCACCCCCCCGCCCACCTGTTCGCGCTCTCGCGCCGCGCGCCCAGCTACTTTGCATGGCACCGGCCGTCGTACCGGCGCGCGCATGCCGCCGCCTTCGCCGAGGAGGCCGAGGCCGGGCCCAGCCGACCCCGGCGCCGCATGGACGACTACCGCTTCCCCGAGAAGGGGCGGCGCGGCGGCGCACCCGACCCGTACGAGGTGCTCGCGCTCGAGCGGGGCGCGGGCCCGCGCGAGATCAAGGCGCAGTGTGAGTGTCGGCGAGAAGATTGCCAGGCTGGGTTGGGGGTATTCCGAACGGATTCGGAATGGTGGAGGCCGGGTCGTGCGAGGCCATTGTTCTTTGTTCTCGCCCGCGATCCTCCGTCGCCGAGGGTCACCTCCCTGGAGCCAACCTGCGGGCTCTCCGTTCCATCTGCTGACGCCAGACTACAAGCTCGCCCTCGTGCTGCACCCCGACAGCTCGCACCCCTCGGCCTCGGCCGAGCACTTCGCGACCCTCAACCGCGCGTACAAGCTCCTCTCGGTGCAGCAGAGCCGCACGTCCTACCTCCAAACAGGGTATGGGTGGAGCGGGCCCACGGACGCCGAGGACCCGCACGCGAGCGCGGACGCGGCAATGCGCAGCTGGGCGCGGCATGCGCGCGCGCACGGCGCCGCGAGCTGGGAGGCCGGGGCGCGGGCGCGGGGCTTCCGCGCCTCAGAGGGCGGCGCGGGGTACTACCACACGCACCCCGGGGAGGACTTTCCGTTCCACGACGCGCCGCCCAAGGGGAACGGGGACGTGATCTTCATGAGCAACGGCGCGTTTGTCGCGTTCATTGCTGGGCTGGCGGGGGTCGGCACGTTCATCCAGTACTACCGGATGGGGGCGGCCGTGGACGACACGAAGGCGCTGCTGGTCGACCGGCATCTCCAGTGAGTCGAGTGAGGGAGTGAGAGAGTACCGCTGACGCCAGCGCATCCAAGGCCCTCGCGGAGGCGCGCCAGGAGGCCGCGCTGTTCGGCAAGGAGCGGCGTGACCAGATCCGCCGGCGCGTGCGCGAGAACAACGTTCTCAGCGAGATTGACAAGATGGAGCGCGGCGAGCACAGTGCGGCATCACACTCGGGCGTCCAGGGCGTCCAGAGCATCCGGGGCAAGGAGGCCGACGCATCTCCATCTCAGGGGATCGAGTCGTCGGGATCGCCGGCCGCCTCGGCAGCTTCGCATTGATTCATCTGCATTGAATTGTTTACGGGCGTGCAGTTGACGTCAGTGATGTGCGAGGATTGTTGACGTGTTTCGTATGAGCAGCTGTGAACGCGTTTCGTCGCGGCGGCGCCTGGCAATGAAGCAGGGCGCGCGTGCAGCAGCAATCTAGCACCAAGCAACCCCTCCGATGCCACTCCCATACTCCAGCTGTCGCGGTACTTCCCCCCCCCCTCCCACACACTGATGCGATGCATTATCGTCCGATGGTCCTAGAATCCCAAGTATCCCATGATTGAATGATTCATGATGCGCTTGATAGCTATGCGTTGTGACTGTTTTGTTACATCTGTTGTGGGAACATGAAGCTCTCGAGCTGGGGCATGCAGTCGGTGTCACCCGCCGGCGACAGTGCCGCGTCCTTGAGCTCCTCGACCGCCTTGGCCTGCGTCCGCGCGAGGTACATTGTCTGTCCGATGCGGGCCATCTCCCCGATAACCGTCTCCGCCTCGGCGGCCACTGCGCGCGCGTCGTCCCCTTGACCCAGGGTCATCAGCCGGTGGGCCTCCTTGATGAGCACCTTGGCGATCAAGCTCCAGATCAGCACAAGGAACGCGTCCACGTCCGTGAACGGCTGTTGTTAGCTTAGACACACAAACTAGCTCACCAGCTGCGGCATGGCGCGGAATAGCACGACACTCTTGCGCGCCGCCTTGAGCGCCTCCGTGTTCTCGACGTCCAGGGAATTGATGTCGTTCAGGAGCATGTACACGGCCGTGATCATGTGGTGCAGCATGAGGATGTTGGTCGTTACCTCGGGCTCGGGGGCGCCGTCGTGCTGCGCCTGCATCTTCCGCACAACTGGGAACACACCGTCTGCACCTAACCCCTGCACAAGCTGGTCAATCGCCAGGAGGCTCTCGCGGTAGTCGCGGGGGTTGCGGAACCGGGGTTGGTTAAGGTGCTCGGGCGGTGGCGACTGCATTGGGTCGCGGTGGAGGGTGAGGTGGTACTGGTTCCATGCCTGCGTGTAAGGCGAGTCGTCCGCAGGCTCGAGGAACGGCAATTTGCTCGCGCGCTCGAGTATGACCACACACTTCGCCCACTTGGTGTAGGCCGTGTCATTGGAGAAGTCGATGGCGCGGCCGCGGTACAGGTCCCTGATCGTGTAGTCGTCGCGCTCCGACACGCTCCCCGAGGCGACGTCTGCGAGATGCCGTGCAAACGGCGTCGAGATGTCGTCGTCCTTCAACCCGGAGGAGTACCCAGTTGCCAGAGAGCTGCAGCGGTCCGTGGCGAGACATGCCCAGCTGCAAGTCAGCTTCACGCCACGACCCGACTTACAAGAGATGTAACCGCTCGCCGAGCTCAACCGCGTCAACAGGAGGTGGGAGGAGGAAGACGCGATTGCGAAGGAACGGGTTCTTCTTGGCTTCTGGCCTATGCACGTTGGACTGGATGCGGTGCAGGCCGCACGACAGGACGAGGCGATTCGCGATACCACCAAGGCACCAGCCCTCGTGATGCCGCCCGGACGAGTGAGAGTACACGGAGAGCAGCATGGCGGCCCGCACCGCATCGATGAGGCGGTCGACTGTGGAGGTCGAAATCTCCAAGTGCTTGCAGGCCTCCTCGAAGAAGTGCTTTTCCATGTTGACCATTTGAGGCGAGTTCGACATGCGTGTCGCCCATAGGTACATGACGTTGAGAAGCGCGAGGCTTGGTCTCCGCTTGTCGGTGAACGACATACGGTAGCGGAACCGCGGAACACTCATCTCGAAGAACAGCGACGAGTGCGCCAGAAAGCAGTCGAGCAGGATCGTACGCGCAGCCTCATTCAAACCGTCGTACTCGGTGCGCATGCGATTGACGGAGGACGAGGGGTCCTGCGTCCGCGTGCTGCCGGATCTCTGTGCGCCGCTACTGGCCCGGTTTGGCTTTGCACGTTTCGCCCCCTCCTCGTCCTTGACGGCGCTCGCGTTGGGGCTGAACAGGAACTCGCCGAGGCGTTCTGTCAACCCATCGACGGGCGTGAGATTGGCGACGTAGTGTAGGTTTGTTTGATGGTACATTCTCGATGCGAGGCGGTTGCTCAGTTCTGGTGTTGCTTGGCCAGACGACCCCGTCCCCGACCCCTGCTTCCGGCGCATCCGCTCGTCCGGCGTCGAAGGGTCTGAGGCGATCTGCGTGATGGTGGCGGTAATCTCGGGAGCGGCAGACATGGATGGATCGAAGATCGGCTCGGTGGTCATGGACGAGTCGGGGAACAATGGCGCCTGCGACTGTGACTGCGTGCTTGGAGTCGTCTCGTAGCCAGTGGAGTTCTGCGGGGTGGGGTAGGACGTCGACGGGGCGGTCGACCATGGGTTCTGGAGGGTGTTCCCAGAGGTGTCCGGGAATGAGAGCGTCTCTGGGCCGCTCGGGGCGATGTAGGGCGGCATCCCGATAATCGGCTGCGCAAGGTGCTGCTGATGCGGCATGGTCGAGTTCGACGTGTGTGTCGGATGTTGACCGAGCCCTGTTGAAGACGTTGCCGAGATTGACGAGTTGACAAACGGCGACGGCTGGCTAAAGTCTGTCGAGCCAGTCCCAAAGGACGCCATGCCACCGTACGATGACAAGTCCGAAGAGTAGCTCCCCTGGCCCAACATGCTCGGCTCCATGAGCATGTCGTTCATGTAGTCGACGGAGACAGAGGGGGCGATCGGCGCGCTGTTGTACATCGAGCCTGGGTGTAGCTGCTGCAACGGGAGACCCGTGTTCGACGCCGCCGAGCCCATGGGCATCCCGTTGCCATATGGCGCGTTGTTGTACGTGGGCTGCTGCTGCTGCGGAACCTGGTACATCGGCGCCTGCGCATGTTGTGGCTGCGACTGCTGTTGTTGCTGTTGCTGCTGGAGTTGTTGGTGCTGCTGCTCTTGGAGTTGCTGTTGCTGCTGCTCTTGGAGTTGCTGTTGCTGGGCCTGCTGCTGCTGCTTCTTCTTCTCCGACTTGACGGGCGGGCCATACTCGCACACCTTGGAGTACTTGACGCAGTTTGTGCACAGCGGTCGATCACCGGAGCACCGCTGGTCGTTAGTGTCTCTCGGGCGCCGGAGTCCTGAGACTCACCAACTTTCGGCGCCGACAGAAAGTGCACGCCCTGAAGTTAGTCGTGGGTCATCTCCCTACGGCGCGCGACGTACATGCCCCTCTTGAGCCCATAGTGCGGGAAGTGTGACACGTCGACCTTCTTCGACACTGTGGTCAGCGGGGCCGAACGTGGGCGCCGGCGCGCGGCGATAGCTGGGGTGAGACTCACGTTCAGACTGGGGACGCGTCTCGGGCCTGTTGTCAGTCGTCCGTCCTTGCATGCGTCCTCACTCCTGCGAGCTCTGTGACCCTGGGCGTCAGTGTTGCCGGGGAGGTGGAGCTCACCATTGGTGGCAGAGGAGGTGGTGGGTGCCGAGTGGTCGGTGCCGTTCGGCGCGGCCGCGTGTGTGCCTGTCATGTCTGGCGATCAAAGTAGCCGAACCAGCGGGGAAGAGTGGAGGGGTGGGCGCTGATCCCAATCGCCCATCTGATGGGCGCGCGGATCGGCGGGGAAAGAAAGTGGGGGTGAGAGGCGTTGTCGGAGCGTGTAGAGTGCCGACGGCGAGAAGAGAGGCGATGCTCGAGGCCGGCGGGGATGGGTGTAAGGGCGCAATGCAAGTGACGAGGTGGTACAGGGAACAAAGGGCGTGTCAAGGAGAAGGAGGGTGGGGCTGGATCAAGAGCAAGAGATGTGCAGACGGGCAAAGATGGTTGGAGGTGATGTGGAAGATGATTGTGGAAGCGGAGAGTAGTTGTCTAGATGATGGAACAGAGACGACAAGAGAGAGTTAGTTGTCAGGTCTCGACCTGGGAGGGGGCAGGATCCATTACCACCCGGGTTATTGTGCGGCTCTCTCGGCCCGGGGCATTCTACCCCGCCTCTCCCTCACCCTCCCTCTCTCCCCCTCTCTCCCTCTGCCTGTGTCTCTCATTTACATGCACCTCCCTCCACTCTTGCTCTGTCATGTACCTCACCCACCTCCGTTGCCATCCTCTGTAGCCATCCCAACGCGCCGCCCCCCAACTTGCATTCTCCACATCAGGATTCTTCGGGGCCGGGGCACGTGAGCAGTCCTCTTCGGCTTCATTCTCCACTTTACACCCCCTTCTGCACGTCCTGCACAGAAATTGCCTACCCCCACCCCGCCGGGATGGGAATGCATTCCGCTTGGCGGGGGCGTGACGCTGCGATCACGCTGATCGTCATTGAATGCGGGTTGCTGCTGGGCTGCTGGGCTGCCGTTTAGATCTCGTGATGGATTGCGGCATGGCCCTCGGTCCATGTCCGGCGGTCTGGACCCCGAACACGGCACGTGTCGCTTTCGGCCACCCTCAGACCGCAGACCACATCCAGAGACATCCAGGCCGTCGGCAAGAGCATAGGTGAAGCAACTGTGTAGAATCAGAGCTATAAAGTCCGCAGGATGCATGTACATGCAGGCCACTGCGGCCTACCTCACACGGACACACACACATACACATCGACAATGCGCATCGCCATCTTCGGGGGCGGGGGCCGTCTCGGCCAAGCAATCATGAACCAGAACCAGCACCACGACCTCACAGCCGTCGTCCGCAACCCGCTGAAGACAAGGTACGTACACTAGCACAATTGCGGCACGCCTCCCACAAACTCTGTCGCAGTAGACCTGGGGCCGGATGCAAACGCCATCCAGTCGCATCCTCCTCGGCTCCTCTTCGGGACCTGACCCAAGCAACCCTCAACCCCCGCAGCAGCGGGTGTTTGACATCGAGCACCGCCCCTCGGCGGACGTGGCGGCGCTCCTCCGGGATCTACAGGCAGACGCGGTAGTCTGGGCGGCCGCGACAGGCGATCCCGAGCGCGTCCGGGCCGTCGACTACGACGCGGCGATCCGCCTCTTCGAGGCGTGCAAGGCCACCGACACCCGCATCGTCTTCGTGAGCGCGATGGACATCCACGCCCCGAAGAAGACGCCGGCGTACTACTCGGAGGCGAGTCGGGCGGCGAGCGGCGTCGTTTGGGGGTTGCGGGGCGAGTGTGAGTCCGGGATCCGAGGCGGAGATCCGAGGCGGAGATCCGAGGCGGAGGGCGAACTAACTCCAGACATGCAGGCGAAGTATGATGCCGAGCAGGCGCTCCATGCTAGCAGGCTGAAGTTTACCACTCTCCGCGGGTGTAACCTTACCGACGAGCCGGGCAAAGGGGTGCGACTCGGCGCAGAGCAGCTAGTGCGCGATGGTGCAGAGTTTGACCCCGAGTCTCTTGAGAGCCTCGCTGCCGCTACGCCTACCACGTCGCGTACTGGGCTGGCGCAGGCCATCCTCGCGTCTCTTGAGGACAAGGGGAGCCTCAGCCGCACGTGGGATGTGGTTGATGGCGACGATACGGCGGGGGAGGAAGTTGCGCGGTGCGCTAGAGACGGCGTAGACGCCTGGGACAAGGAGTGGTGCCAGTAATGACGAGCATTTGAAGATGCAGTGGTCGTATGTCAGCACTCCCGCGTAGACACAGCACACCCCATTGCCAGACACGACGGACAACCTCCACACCCACCGCGCTTGCCATTCCAGCTATTTTGGGCCCCTCAATGCCGATGGATGGCATGAGAACATGAGGATGACGAGGAGAAGCCAGTCGCGTGCCCAAATGTAAATGCTGATCAGGTTACTAACCTTGCAATTTACCACCTTTAGTTAGACTTGTTCCCGCGCAATTAGCCTTACCTCACCGGATCGACAGAGTGGGGCGGAGCGGACCCAAAACCTTCGCACTTCCTCCTGCCATCACCTCGGTACATCGGCCAGTTGCCACCCTCGGACTCGTCCGACCACCCACTTCACCACTCCACTCCACAAATGCGCCAGTTCACCCTCCTCACCGCCCTCTTCGCCGCCATGGGCGTCGCCTACGCCTCGTCGCACCACGCCGCCGCCGCCCCTGCGCCCGTTGACCACGCGCCCGCCCCAGCCGACGGGTTCGTGGACGTCATCGCGGGCGCCGAGGACCAGACCGTCCTCAACCCCGGGACCGGGGGAGCGGGGCTGAGCCTGGCCGACGCGCTCACGCTCGAGCGCAAGGCCTCGCTGTGGTGGGAGTACGCGCGCGACGTGTCTTCTGTGGTGAGTAGGTGTGGATGGGCAGAACGCAGCGGGTCGCACCTGCCCGCGTCGCTCCTGCCGCGCATGACCCCGTCACCTCCGTCGCACTCGACCATGCTGTGCACGTCGTTGCACCCGGTTGTACACCGACGTGTACTGTGTGGTCGGGTGCGACGGTTGCGACGGGGACGTGCGCGACGGGAAGGGCGGCGAGTGCGGCGCGGACGGGTTGTGGAGGATGTCGCCGATCGTCGGCTTCTCCTTATCGCTGCTCGACTCGGCGCTGGCTGTCTCACCTAGATCGGCAGGTGCTGCCCCCCGCCCCTAGCCCACCTACAACTCCTCTTGCTCACACCAGACTGCTCGCCTTACGCGCGCAGGACACACGACCCTCTTCGTGCCCACCGACGAGGCGATTATGGCCCTCCCGCACAAGCCGCACAACAACCCCAGCGGCGGCACCTCGGACGAGGACGCGCAGAAGAACGTCGAGGCCTTCCTCTCGGCGCACATCGTGCCCGCAGACATCGAGGTCGGGAAGGAGGCTGAGACGCTGGGCGGCACCAAGGTCACACTGCAGAAGGACGGCGACGGCATGCGCGTGGTCCCAGGTGACGCCAAGGTCGTCGGCTCCAAGACTGCCAGCAACGGCATGATCTACTACCTCGACGGCATCGTCGAGTACTAGCCAGCCCCTGTATCCTGTAAACTGTTGTCCTTGTCTAGACTATGCACGCGTATCTTGTACTGTAGTGACTCTCGAGAGCGTCACGGTATCAATGCAGGGTATGATCTCCTCCTCGACTGCAGGGCGCCGACCGTTACGCATTCGCGGTCGCGATGAGCGTCTGCAGCCGGCTCTCGAACTGGCTCGAGTTGATGGGCATCTCGGGCGTGTGGAAGGGGTTCTTCATCACCGCGTCCGAGTCTGCCGTCAGCTTGAACATTCCCCTCGAAGCTGGCAATTCCCGGCGGTCGGAGTTGAGCAACTCACAGACTTCGTACACGCGCTTGAGCAGCTCGTCAACGGGGTGCCCAAGCGAGTGGAGGAGCACAAACTTGGTGCCTGCGGTCAGCTTCAGCCGCAAACACCATAGCTGGGCCCAAAAACAGAGGGAGCGCGCGCGACACGGTCCGACAGGGTGTGTGACAGCCACCGGCGCTCTCACCACTCCCTGCCGGGCGAGCATCGCTCCGTCTCGCCCGCCAACGAGACGCGAGCTACCGCGCGGCCGTTCCCCGGTCCTCTCCAACGCCCTTCACCCATACCCCCTTCCTATCCACTCCCTTCCACTCACCCGTCGGCGTGAGGTACACGCTCCCGCCCCACCCCTCGGCCTCAAAGCTCTGCAGCCCCTCGGACGGCGCGCCAGGCGGCGGGGCGGGGGACAGGCGCGAAGTGATGGCGTGGATGCCGTGCAACGTGCCCGCGAGGATGAGGAGCGCGTTCGGCTCGAGCTTGGGCAGCGTGTCTGGGCGTGCAAGGAGGTAATTGGGAGATGATGAGGAGGAAGGTCGAGTTGGACGAGGGAGATGGCGTCAGCACGCTCGCGCATCACCGCGGGGCAGACGCACCACTGTAGTAGCGGTTGTAGACGAGGCCGCCGGCCTTGTTGATGACCCAGA
>JAMALN010000213.1:0-47597 GCA_023630115.1 Cutaneotrichosporon sp. PK4640
GTTACCGGGACTGGAGAAACCGAGACGATAAGGGAAATGTTGTGTATGCCGTGCCGTTGACCGAGCGGGCCGTGACAGTTCATCCTGTTCGGTGCTGCGATGCACTGGCGTATCGCCGGCGCCTCCGCATGCGAGGAGCTCGACGCCTGTGTTCCATCTCGTTGAGGAGCTCCCCGCACCTGTCGAGCGCACTGCGGAGCTCCTCAAAGAGCAACTTACCATGCGTGGTAACCCCATGCATACACGTGGAAAGACATTCCCACGCCGATCGGCTCCTGTGGTTGTCTGGAACTTGAGAAGCTAGGCCCATTGTTCCCGAACAAACGCCCTACAGTGTACACTGCTGATGGTAGCTGAGTCAACCCGAACGCCCCACGCTCACGTCACCCGCCCTCGCCCCGCCCTCGCAGGTGACGAGGCCGCCGGCGCAGGTAGAATCATCTTGCACTTTGCTTTCTTACTTTCAGTACCGCCACTCCCTTCCAGATCGATGTCGGCGACGCCGACAGCCCTCGGCGGCAGCAACGCCGCTGGGGGCAGGTAAGCACCCCTCGCTGAACTCGTCAGCCGCCGCTCACTCCCAGGCTGGCCCAGGTACCCACAGGCGTCGCAGCACGGTCGATCCGAGTGCTCCGTCTCCCCCTCCGACACTCCCATCCCCCTTCCCCCTCGCCCCTCTTTTGACTCGCTTCAAGATCGATGTCGGCGACGCCGACAGCCCTCGGCGGCAGCAACGCCGCTGGGGGCAGGTAAGCACCCCTCGCTGAACTCGTCAGCCGCCGCTCACTCCCAGGCTGGCCCAGGTACCCACAGGCGTCGCAGCACGGTCGATCCGAGTGCTCCGTCTCCCCCTCCGACACTCCCATCCCCCTCCCCCTCGCCCCTCTTTTGACTCGCTTCAAGATCGATGTCGGCGACGCCGACAGCCCTCGGCGGCGGCAACGCCGCTTGGGGCAGGTGAGCACAACTTGTAGAACTCATCCGAGCGAGCTAACTACTGCGCTTGCGCAGGTACTCCTACTGACTACTGACTACTGACGTCGCCACTGACTCTACTCACATACTGACCCCACTAACCCCCCTCCTCAGAATGCTAACCACAGATTCCATCCTGGCCTCGACATTCGATCCGATCCTCGACTTCAAGATCTCAAGAGGGGGTGGAGTGGTGCCTACACCGGTAGGTATCCGCTCCACCCCCATCCTCAAGAGGGGGTGGAGCGGTGCCTACACCGGTAGGTATCCGCTCCACCCCCAAAGGGGTTGGTCGTGTACGACCGCTGTGGTAAGTGCACTACCATGGCGGTTGTGCACGACCAACCCCGGGGGTGGGGGATGAGTCTCGGTCTTGCCACAGCGAGACCTTTTCTCTCCTCCACCCGGGGTGGCGGAGGGAGCCCAATCTGAACTCGTCAATGTGGCAGCAGTGCCGACGAGGAGATCGCAAAAGGGCATACCTCCGCTGCCCCTATTGGGGGGGGTGGTTACCCGGGGTGGCGGAGGGAGCCCAATCTGAACTCGTCAATGTGGCAGCAGTGCCGACGAGGAGATCGCAAAAGGGCATACCTCCGCTGCCCCTATTGGGGCGGGGGGGCAACCGCTGGGGGGTGGCGCGGTGGGGCGCGCGCAAAGCACATCTACGACAACTTCCGTAGCCTTGACTTCCAAAACAACTACACCGCCACATCCACTTTCACATCTTCAACAACCACACACACCACTTCTACAAAGTCCATAGCTTCGACAACTACTTCCTCCACTTCTATCGCTTCCACAACCCCGAACAAATCTTCCACAACTTCCATAGCCTCGACAACCAAACCAACAACACCGCCACATCCACTTCCACATCTTCAACAACCACGAACACCACTTCCACAACCTCAAGAACCACGAACACACCACTTCCACACCTTCAACCACCACGATCACCACTTCCACACCTTCAACAACCACGAACACCACTTCCACAACTTCAACACCACTTCCCCCGCTTCCACATCCACCTCAGCGTCCCAACTTGGCGCCCCGCGCAACGTCAACACCCAGCATCACTGCAGCGATGGTGAGTTCACTTGGAGGTTAACCCAGAGGCTGACGGAAGCGCCTCTCACGCCTGCAATCTACAACTTCCAATAGCTTTTACACCCATCCACGCGTCAACACTTGCGTCGGACCCCGCTTCCACCTCTTCCATAGATTCGACAACCACTTCCTCCACTTCCACTAGCTTCTCCAAACATCCCCGCGTCACAGCGTGGCACCGAAACCCCCGTACACGACCACCAAAGCTTTCACAGCCCCCCGCGGCGTCACAACTTGGCCTCACGCCGAACGCCAACACCGAGCAACACCGTAGCGATGGTGAGTTGGAGTGGAGGTTTGCCCAGCGTCTGACCGCAGCTCCTCTCACGCATACCACTACCGCCCACACGTCCTGCTCTTTCTCTAAATCTCACGGTCGAGGCATCACCCAACACCCCCCTCCACCTCGCCGTGCACATGCCCAACCACTCAACCCAACATCAACCGTCGTGGCAATGGCGTTGCAGACTGCCCTATACAACCACAACCACACCAACACCGCCAGCACCGCCAACACCGACGGCAGCCGCTAACCCAACACACAACCTCCCCCATCATAAATAACAAGACCAAACCACCCAAGCACGAGCACAACACGCTCCCACACAACGACTTGGCCGGGGCAGAGGTTGGAGACAAAGGCAGATCACACGAACGCCAACTCTGGCGGCGAGGCTGCGGGGTGGGCAACAGGGGGCCGCAAGTCTCTATAGAAGGGGGCTGCAACGGCCGCGATGAATTGTATTCAACCTACAGTAACAACGGATGCGAGGAGGATTGACGTCGCTGCAACGGCACGCTTTGCTATCCACAATCGGCAGTCGAGCAAACGCTTTGCCACTACATAGTTGGCTCCAAGCAGGCATTGGGCAGTCGATAATCGAGAATCGAGAATCGGTAATGGGTAATCGGTAATCGGTAATCGATAATCGATAATCGATAATCGATAATCGGTAATCGATAATCAATAATCGATAATCAACTACTGCGCACTTTCAATTAGGCAGTCGAGAATCGACTACTGCGAGACTGCTTGCAGCTCTCAACTGCATCGTAATTGCTCACCACAGTGCTCTTGGGTTGCAGCTCTACTATCTAGCGCATTGCGCAGACCCTCAAGGAACACATGACAATGCGCGGTGATCCCACGCAGCGCTTCGTGCGGCTCTCGCCGGAGGCAGCTCGCGCCGTCTTCCTTCCCGAAGTCATGGCGCTCTGGCCAGAGCTCTGCCACGAGTACAACAACCGAGTTCTTCGCAGAGGTCGCCCCAAAGCGAGGTGGGCGCGAAGGATGAAGAGGAGTTCTTTATCTGGCGTGTGATCGAGTAAGTTGGCACCCTTGCACTGGCAGCTGACTTTAGCCGCCGTGCCATCGGGCGCGTGGACCCCACCGACAGCCTTTCCTTCGGCTGCGACGTGAGTGTGGGAACTCAATCCTGACTGACGCCACAGATGCCGCTCTGGTGTGCTGAGCGAACATTGACGTTGTGGGTCGCGGGTGATCTTAGCTGACAATAGCGGCCCGACACACATCCACTCTCGCTGACGGCCCGGCTCGTTCTCGGCGTCACTTACGATGAGTTCCAAGCTGCGGGGAATCTTCTCGAAACCACGGCGGCCTTTCGCCTCCTCGAAACATCGTCATTGACTGTACTTCTCACTCCTCCTCACTTCTCACACTCTCCTCTCCTCACCCTCGTCTCTTGTCACCCCTCATAACCGCAGCACAATGCCTCGTGCACCCCTTCCATCCCGCATACAGCTGCCGCCCACTCCATCGACTCCGTCGACCGTGGTGACGCATCAACCGTCGCCTTCGACGGTGTCATCGCGCTGGTCGTCTGCGACAACCATCCCCGAGTCGGTGTCCAGCTCGCCTCGCCCGCGCGCCGTCGACGAAACAACGGCGGCCTTTCGTATCCTCGACAAGCTCGTCGAGCTCTCGTGAGTCCTCCTGGAACTGACGCTGACATTCTGACCAGACGACGATGATGACAACCCTCTGCCTCTCGTGGTCGTTGTCTGTGCGCTGAGTGTGGGCAAGAGCAGCCTGTGAGTTCAGATACCAACATGCACTCAGCTGACGACAGCCTCTCAATGAGTTGGTACGTGAGGGTAGGAACACAATTGTGACTGACGCTACAGATGCTGCTCTCATGCGCTGAGCGACTCCTTTCCCAGAGTCGACGGACAGTTCGCCTCGCCCTCGCAGCCCTCATGACACCACCGCAGCGTTCCGTATTCTCGACAAGCTGGTCGAGCTTTTGTGAGTCCTCAGTCCGCTCACGCTAACATCCAGCCCTGTCGGCGACGACGATATCCCGATCCCTCTCGTGGGCGTCGATGGGGGGGCAGAGTGTGGGGAAGAGCAGTCTGTAAGCTTTACTTATTGCCGGTGATCGTTCGAAAGCACGATCCCACTCTCAAGCGCTCCATGGGTGAGCACACACCCTAAACTGGTATCCAGCTGACGTTCAGTGGTGATCACCAAGCCAGACTTCATCGGCGATCCCAGTCAGTCGGCTTGGGGTGACTTAATCGCCGGCAAGAACAAGAACTTCCCACTCGTCCCCGCCCATGGGGTCCACCCCGTTCGCTGCCGGAAGGCCAGGGCATACCGCGAGAACGTGAGCGCTCGTGGGGTCATCTTGCTTGGCGAGAAGCTGTTCAACGAGCAGTCGTGGCAGGTGCTGGCTGCCCAGATGGGCCGCAAGTTCGGCTGGCTGGACACCAGCCGTGTTCTTTCAACGGCGTACGTCCTTCGTGCCGAAGATACAGTACTGACGCCCAGGTGACCCCACGACGGACACGCCGGAAGTCGAGATCCTTCCAAAGCACGATCCGAACCTGAAGCGCTGCATGGGTGAGCGCCCGAGTTTGGAGTCGCCCTGCTGACACCCAGTGGTGGTCACTAAGCCTGAGTTTATCGGCGATCCCAGTCAGTCGGCGTGGGGCGACCTGATTGCGGGCAAGAACAAGAACTTCCCCCTTGGTTCCGGCCGTTGGCGCCCCGCGAGCACGTCGACACGAACGACTTCGTCGTCGTTGCCGAGGTCATCTTCGAACGCGCAAGCGCCGAGATCGCCCGTCGTCACCGTGCGTGAATTGCCAGGGTCTCACTTACGCCAGTTCATGACGTCCTGCCTGACGCCTACCCGCCGCACCCGCTGCGTCGTCAAGTGGTCCACGGAGTTCCTCACCTTCAACGGGCTCACCGTCGAACTGGTCCTCCTTCAATCTCTCGTGGAGCAACCGCGCCCCGTCGACATCGAGGCCACGCAGGTGGCGCTCAACTCGTTCCCGCCGCCCAACACCCCGCCCGCGCAGTGGAACGAGAAGTACGTCACCTGAGGTTCGTGGCGGTGCTGCGGTGGCACCTCCACAAGTAAGTCGATCAAGCGCCTCAATGGCACCGTCGGCCGCGAGCTCCCGGTCTACGTCATGACCAAGTTCATGCGCAAGGTTACCGCCACGCTGCGCGAGGCGCTGCACCTTAACGACGTCCAGCTCGGCGTGCAGAAGGGCGCCCACGCGCTGTGCGAGCCCGACGAGGAGGTCGTCGCCCGCAGCGAGGCGGTCAAGAAGCGCCGCACGGCGCTTGAACAGCTCCAGTGGGTAGCTTCACGAGATTGAGAGCTGACGGCAGGGACGTGCTTGAGTCGTGCGACGTTTAGGCCGCCTCACAAGTCTAATCTCCTCTAATCTCCCGCTCTTCCCCAACTGAAAGCTTCTGTGCCGCAGTGCTCGCTCGTCCAACCCTACGCAACCAAGTCACAACTATCCCTGAAGAAGCGCGGCACGGCGCTCGAGCAGCTCCAGTGGGTAGCTTCACGGGATTGGGAGCTAACGGCAGGGACGTGCTGGAGTCGTGCCACGTTTAGGAGTCGTGCCACGTTTAGGCCTCGTCTCACACGTCCTACTCGCTCTTCCAACAACTGCAAGCTTCTCTGTGCAACAGTGCTCGCTCGTCCAGCCCTACAGAGCCAAGTCCCTTGCGCATCACATCTCTTTCACCTCACATCCACAGCTATCCCTGTACCGCAACTAGGGCTTACCGATTACCTGTGGGTGGGTGCCCAAGCCGTGCCAGTTCCGCTTCTGTGAAGGTCCGATCGCTGTCGTCGACGACACTGGATATACCGTCGTCTATCGCAGGTGACGGGGCATTTCTGACCGCGAATGTTAACGGATGGTTGGTGCCGTCGTCCTCAGCCATGTCCACGTTGACAGGCTCTAACGTGGGTGACGGTTGTCCTCCCTCTCCCGGGGTGTGTTCCTGCGGCAAAGGTGTGGAAGCCTTAGGCGGACGTGACAATACCTGGGATCTTGGGTCAGTGGTCTGGGCTGATGTCAGTGTGCTTCTCAGACTCATCAACTCACCCGCATCGTCGGGATGGAGAACACTGCCACTTGTGGCAGTGTGAAGATCGTCCAGAAGTTGGAGGACCTCGTTCCGAGACGTGTCCAGCTCCGCTTGAAGGCGTCGCACCTCGGCTCGCGAACCGTCTAGCTCTCTTTGAAGCGCTCGGACATCCGACAGCGAGTTGTCGAGCTTGCCTTGAAGATTACCGGGCTCCACTGATGCCGTGGTGTGCTTGCTTCGCAGCTCATTCAGCTGCCGAGTGAGAACGGCCGTCTCAGCGCGGTTGTGTTGGAAGTCAAGGGTGAACATCTGCACTTGAGCGGCGAGAGATGAGTTGACTTGTGTGAGGCGACGGATATCGTCGTGCGCAGTGTGGAGCTCTTGCTGCACGGTGTCGCGGGCGGTGTTGGCGCGCTGCAGCGCAATGTCGCGATCCTGCACCTTGTGAGCAAGGAGAACGATGCGTTCCCGTGCCGATGGCTGGCCCTTGTCAAGTTCCCTCACGCGCTCCTCCGCCTTGCTGAGCGCCATCGCCTGGGAGCCGGCTAGCTTTTGGTAGACTGTAAGCTCGTCCTGCAGCGACGTGTTGGAGTCCTTGGCGGCTTTGAGCTGCTCCTTGAGGTCACCGATTTCCCCAAGCAACTCGGCCTTGTGAGCCTCAAGGCTGGCCTTGTCCCTCGCCAGGTTCTCGAGGTCTTGCGCGGCGCGGTTCGCTTGAGAGATGTGCTTGTGGAGGATACCGAGTATGTCGGCCTGGTGACGGGAAACAACATCGACAGCGTCTGCGTCTGTGGCACAATCAGCCGTGACGTGGCCCCCAGAGCGCTTGCTGACACGTTCCCGGTAATCGCTCGAGCTGCCGAGCGATACGGCCGACAGGGAGCGCTTCCCGCGGCTGGGAGGGTGTGGTATCGGCGATGCAGGGGTGTGTGACGGGCTTCCAAAGGTAGGAGACGAGATGGGAAAGCCGGGCAAAGGCGACAGTGGCGCAGGAGAGAGTGGCGCCGGAGAGAGTGGCGCCAGAGAGAGTGGTGCGGGATAGAGTGGCGCAGGAGAGAGTGTCTCAAGAGAGAGTGCCGCAGGCGATAGTGGGTGGGGGGTTGAGGCAGGCGCAACAGGCGAACAGGACGAATCGACAGTTGGAGCAGCTGGACCTGAGGCAGGACCACCAGATGTGCCGAGGGAGGGCGTGGGGATCTTGGAAAGACGAGGCAGCTGCGAATTCATCACCGGGCAGCCAGGGGTTCCAGTCTTGTAGCATGCCCAGCATGTGCGAGGAGTGAGGTGGAGAGCGTCGGCCGATGCGCTGTAAACGAGGGTGTCCCAGTTGAGGCTGTTGGCGTGAGGGCAGACAATGCTGGGGTGTCTGGCGTCAGCGAGCAGTCTTGGGAGACGCTCTTACATGTAGAGGAACGCCGGAACAGCGTGTTCATGACACTTTGCGCGCGCCTGACGGCTCCCCTTCTTGTAGTTGACGTGGTCGATGGGGTTCTTGACGCAGCCGATAGGCTTGGTGCCATGAAGTGGCTTGGGGGCGGCGGCTCCGCTCGGCATGCTGGGACCAACCCAGCGCACGAGACCGTACATCTGGGCATGGTGCGGTAGCAGCTGGGGGTAGGGAGTGTGGTGCCACGGCTGCACAGAGTCGTACCCAGGAAACAAGCCGAGGTAGGCGGCCAGGCGGGAAGTCGCTGCCCAAACGGGGTCCTGCCGCCAATTCGCGCGTACGAAGACCTCGAACCGGGGATCGAGCGAGCGGCGTAGGTCAACGGGCAGGACGTCCCAGGGCACGGGCTTGCAGGGATCGATGGCCGCTGCGGTTGGGGGCGCATCAGGCGGTGCCGTCGGTGTTCGACTGGGGCCAGAGGGTGGGGTGTTGCCGCGCAAGGAGGAGCGCCGGCTCATGTTGCGCGAGGGGAGCGGGCCGAGGATGTAAAGGGGAGATGTGAGAATAGCCTAGTGGCGTCGGAGTCTATGGATAGGAGAGAGAGTCAACGATGTGACGTGTCAGTTCGGAGGCGAGGCAACCATGCACACGGAAGCAACTGAGGGGGCGAGGCCACGCCGCGCGGGTGTTCGGTGCTAGCGATCAAAGGCACACACACAGTCCGCAGATAGTAAACGTTGAGCTGCGCAGCCTACATTGCCATGTCTATGGGAAGATGCGGCGGAAGAGGGGATGTAGAGGCCCCGTCGGCTACCGGTGTGACTAACTTTCGGGGACGAGGCGACTGATTTTCAGGCACGGTGGCATGATGGCTCCCACGTTCGCGAGCGACATGTCCATTGTTCCCGAGCAGTGTCTGCCTCAGCTGGCTTTCTGCCTCCTTCTGGGTGGGAGAGAGAAGCTGCTACACCTTTGTTACTAGTGGGGAAAAGCGCGAACTACGTTAGCCATGCAGGATGGGGTTGGGCGCATCCTGATGGACAAGTCAAGTCGTCACCAATGGAGCTGCTTCGCGTTGGCTCGGCAAATGCACATTTCGGTGAGCAAACAGCTTCATGGCCTACCCATGACCACCAGGGATACCCTTCGGCACTCTCCAAGCTACTTCTGTAGACATTGAGGGTGTGGGCGTCGTGGGAAACGAGTTGAAGAGTAGCCATGTAATCAGCAACGGCGTGGTGCAGGGGCGCAACACATCCCTCCTCCTCGCCCCATGCAAGCCTCAGATCGGTGCGGACACTGCATCCCAACCTTTCAACTGCACTCTACCTCATTCTCCCGACTTCGAGTAACACATCGAACCCTCCCATCCTCTAGAACACCCAGCAGATCGTCCCAGAAGGCACAAGGAGGCAACGGATGACAACCGGTGAGCGATCCAGGTCCTCCACTTCACCAGGCCGGTGCGCCCCCACCCCTGCTACCCCTCGACGTCTCACCACACCCTTTGCCACCCCACTATGGGGGCTGCGGCCCTCCATCCACACCTCCCAGCCTCCCGCCGCTGTGCTCCTGCCCCGAGAACACCCCAGACCGACCCACGCCCGAGGACTTGGCGGGGTAGGACGGCTGAAGGACGTCTACGTCAAGGGCGTTAGATCAACTGGAGTGTTGATGTGGGGTGTCGGGTCTAGAGTGTTGGAGAGGGTCAGGACCAGTAACCATGCGCTGACACAGATAGTGTCATGAACCGAGGCCGAACCAAGCGCACAATCGACTCCGGTACTCAAGCAAGCAACGCTCGCGAGACAGATCCTCATGACTGGTTGGAGGGTGGCCCCCGTCCTTTGGCGCAGCCTTGCTTTCCTCTCCAGTGTCAACGCTGCCCCCCTCATCGCTGCCAAGCGGTACATGGCGGACGCGCTCCCTCTATACCCTGGGCATCATCTACCTTTGAGCGCTACCTTGGCAGTCTTTGACCGTTAGCCCAAGTCCAACGCTAAAGGTTAAGGGCGTTGCTCTAGGTGGTACAGAAAGTGTGTTCAGCCCTCTTACCCGGCAACGTGCGCGGGTGTTAGCTCTCACTGCGAAGCTAGCAGGGTCGGCCCAACTGTGACTGAAGGTGGTAACACGAGGCGCCAGTATGTGTGGTGACCTCTCGCGACGCTGCTCGACCCGACAACGCAAGACGTGGACACATCGTCCTCGGCGAGGAGAAGGGAAGTCGGTCATAGCATAGTGACGAAGACAGAGGATACGATGATGCACAGGTGGCCAGTCCTGCCTTCGCGTCCCCGTCGCCGAGATCTGTCATGAAGCGCTCCGATGTGGTTGTAACAACGTCTCCCCCAGCTCGCTCTTACCAGACTTCCTCCTGAGCTGCGTTACACACACCTAGAACTTGGTATCCAAATTGGCGGAAACCAACTGCCACAGATCAGACACCTCCACTTTGGTGCCTGGACCTCCACTTTATCTTCTCGGCGAGTAGTTCTCGAACCACGCCTCTCTGAAGCATTCTGAGACCGTGGCCATGTCCCTGGGGATTCGATGAACACCCCAATGCCAACATTGCCGTTTAAACATGCATGTAGCAGGAGATGCGGTTGGTTGTGTCAGCGTGCACTTTCAGGCACGATGTTGATCCGCCCAACATTCGGCAACAGCCCTCCTTCTCGCAACTTACTCATGTGCACTAAGCAACATGCGTCCTTGCTAGCGTTGTAGGGCCTCTGCGATTGGTTTGTAACGTGGAGATGACGGTCCAGGCCTTTCTATGACGATTGCGGTGCTCAGAAGGCGTGAGGGCGCTCTAGGAGGCGAGCTGCACTTCAGATCCTCATACGCATCCCCTGTCCCACGGACCGCTTTGGTAGTGAGTATATCTACCGTTCCAGCGGTGCTGAGTCGTATCTCTCAACTTCCCCACATCAGAATGACCGCCTTTCACGACTTCCGACGTGCCGTCGACACAGACGACGTCGAGTACTCGCGCCAGCGGGTCACAGGAGCCGTCGCCCTCGACGCTCCTCGCGCCAACCTCCCCGGCATCGTGTTCCCCGGCTCCGATCAACGCCGCTTCACCGTAGAGGGAACCGTTGGCATCCAGATGCTGCGTGTCGGCCACGAGGGCGCGTACGTGAGTGCCTGCATGGTCTTGACACCTCTTGGCCTCCGAATCTGAGCTCTAACGGCAGCTCGTACTTGCGGACACATGCAACAACCTTCTGGCGCGCAGCGGGACGGACGTAGCCGTGGCCGTCTTCAACATGGGACGCATGTGGCTCCGTGGGGGCACCATGGGCGTCCTAGCAGACATCAACACCCCCTGGGCGGCGCTCGCCTACCGCGACATCAACAGCGACATCAACAACCGCCGCTGCACCTTGTGCACGTCTCTTCGGCTCTACTGCATTGTGAATGTAGAGACAGACGAGTACGGCAACCCACGCATCACTGGGGGGTGAGTTGATCAAGATGCAAGGCAATTGCGTTCTAACAACAGTTGTCTAGCACACCAAGCGCTGTGGCACGCCCGCCCGGGGCTCACAGGGCTCATGCACCCCGAGGCAGGCCACTGCGCTCGTGACTGGCCATAGCAGATTCTGTAATTAGTGTAGAGACACCACGGAACCCCTGGTGGGCCCGCTGCAAACGTTCATGTATCTCCTTCAGCCTCCACACAACCATGTCCTTCTGTTAATATTAAGATCGTTCCGTTCTCGAGACTCATTGAAGATGGAGGAGAGCTGAATGACCCATAGGATAGCCCTAGTGAAGCCCTGCATAGATGTGTGACCTGCGGAGTGGGTTGCATTGCACAGTGTTGAGAGGCAAAAACGAACAGTTCTCTTATCAAGACATGAGCGGTTTCTGGGTGAAGCAGATGTTGCCACCCATAAAATCTGCACGCAGAGCTGCATGCGTCATGATTCTAAGGCTTTCAAGACCGCTGAGTACGGCAAAAATACCAGAATGTCGATTGCATGCTTTGTTGACTAGATATTGCCAAGCCGAGGTGGCAAGGTGGGTGGCAGATTTCAGGCAGCAAACTGCAGGAGGGGATTGAACCGCCTCGCATGCACCTCCAAGGCAGAATCCTTGCAATCTGAGACTGGATTCGGACGTGCATAGGCGCAAAAACATAGGTGGGGTACATAGGTTAGGAAGCCTGATTAGACTCAAATCACGGTCATGCGGGAGCAGAATACATAGACTGGAGCAGCCGGATGTGATGGAGGATGCTTTCCTGCTCGTGTTTGCTCATCTCGCGGAAAGCTGTCAACGTTGTAACGTCGACGCCGTGCGCTACACTCAAGCAAGCGGTATACAGGGAGAATACGCGCTCCCGGAGAACGCGTCCGAGATCACAGTCGGCGACTCCCTCAACTCGAAGGTTGCCAGCGGTAGGTCTGATGCCCTGCAAGAGCAGAACCGCTGCAGCAATCGAGAAGACGGCGCAATTAACGGTGTCGTCCTGCTCGGGCCATTTTAGGCGACGACGGAAAACCTGATGAGGTGAGCAGGGAAGAACACATCACGTACATCGTTGTTGCGGACGACAGCCCACTTCTCCACTTCGGGGTCCAACCCGAAGCGCATGTGCTCGAGGTGAAGACGAGCCCAGAGGGAGTCTTCAATGTTCTGGTGTGTTAGGGGGTGGGAACGAGGGCGCGGGTGAACAAACCTTGGAAACGGGAGTCTCTGCAGGGAGGGAGTCGAGGTAAAAGAGGATGCGCTGGGGACCCATGAACACAGCAACCGCGAAGTGAGAGCCGGGCGTAGGCTGGAAGAGGAGGATTGTGCGCTTCTGGCGCCAGGTGGTGTCTTGGCCAAGACATCGGAGGGGCCAGCCCTGCAGTTCCCCGTCTGCGATAACGGAGTACGGGTTCTTGAGGTCAACGGGAGGTGCGGCAAACCGCACATCGATGTCGGTGGGAGGAACAGAAGGGGGCCGGGGTTGCTTCCTGGCGCAGACGAGGAAGAGTTGAAAGAACTCTTGGATGAAAGCGGTACCGAGCCACCGGTTAGGCAGGAAGTGCGTAGCGTTATCGATCGAAAGCCCTGCTGCCTTCACGACATCATGTGCCAAGTCACGGGACTGATTTAGAGACAGGGCCTTGGGGAGGTTCTTGCTCTTGCGTTTCGTTACGCGTGAGGCCCAAAGGAGAGGATGAGGAGAGGGGTTCCAAGGGAGGGAGGCGAGCACGTCAATTGCCGCGTTGGGAGACATGATAAAGGAGTTGGACTCGAGTCGCTGGGCCATTACAGGCGGGGCAGTCCCAGTGATGTGATAGGGAGAGGACGGAGGTGAGGACCTTGACGAGGATGGCGTGACGGCACGACGTTCGGTGGCGAAGGAGGGGAGGGGCAGTGACTGGGGAGCAACACCCGGTCGCTGGGACGAAGGTCGGGACAAGGAGGGCGGTAGGAGGGCAGGAGAACGAGTGGAGGATCCCAGAGCTTGGACCGAGGCAGGGGGAGAGGAGGAGCCAACCACAATGACCGAGGGGGAGGGGGACCTGGAATCAACAAGGGTGACCGAGCCTGGGCGAGACGACAGTGGGAGGGACAGCGCGGGGGGCGATAGAACGACGGAAACAGGCGGCGACTTGCAGGGCGAGCTAGACCGCGGGAAGGGAGCTGTGGAACGGGCTGTGGAAGGGATAACGGCCGAAGACAGGTCGGTGGCGGGGACCAAGGGCGGGTTGAGAGGAGCAGGAACAGGGCGGCCGGGAGGACGTTGGGAAGGGAGGGATGGGCCGGAAGGGGAGGGTTGACAGTTGTTCGAGGGACGCTGTGTGGGCTGCTTGTTGGAGGATTTGGCGGATACTTGTTGAGACGGAGCAGACTTGGGCTTGCCGCTCTTCTTCGCTTTGGTGCCCTTAGAGATACTGGGAATGGGAGGAGGAGTGTCTGATTGGTAAGCACAGACAGTGACGCCACAGCAAATCTTTGGAAACAGAGTAAAGGAGAGAGGTAGGATAGCCGCCATGGGAGAAGGAGTGGCGATAACTGGAAACGAACTGAGCTTGTCGATCGTCGATCTTGACGAGGAGATCACAATGTCGAATGAAAGTGATATAGTGGTGGTTGTTCCGAGAGAGCCGCACACGGGCAATGAAACCGACGAGCGAGAGGTGGCGGTTGAAGGTGGAATCGAAGAACTGGAGGGGGATGTCAAACTCCTCGGTGTGCTGGACGGAGCCGTTCGGCCCAAGGGGTCGACTAAGCTGGACGAAGACGAGGGATCCCTCAACCTCGACGTTTGATTGACAAGTGAACCCGGGACCGTGGTAGAGGCACTCCATACAGGAATCTGGGTTGTCAAGAAGAGACGTGACAGGGTGGATAAGGTCGGAGAGTTTGAGAGGGGTGGTTGGATCAGGCGAAGGACGTGCATGAGCAATGTAGGAGGGTGATGGGGCGGGGCGAGCGTAAGGGCGAACTACTCCACAAGACGGGCAGGTGGTTTCCTCGAGAGTGGACACCTTGAACATATCGGTGAATACAGAAGAGGGCGTAAACTTGGACAGGAACTCAACCAGTTTGTGGAACAGGTGATGAGGATCTTCCTGGGCTTGAGGACTAGGGGTGAGGCCACCTGGAATCAGATACGGACTGGAGGTGGCACTTACTGGTATCTTCGGCAGATACATGGGCAGCGAAGAGAGTGGAAAGAAGGTCAGGCTCGTCGGGGATCTCGTCGTTGTCCCAGGCAGAGAACATGCGCTGTAAGGTTGACAAGACAGGAGGACCGACATCCAAAGTGGTGGGAAGCGACATGACAGCGTCTTTGAAAGGGGAAGCACGATATAAGAGGGCGAAGAGGGAGAGGGCGTAACATTGATTGCCGGAGTTGACTGCTCCTCGAACAGCATGGGCGGTAGTGGTGGCGTGTCGGGGTGGACGCGGACGAGACTTGCCGGAGCGCCATGGCCGATTTGCCACATGGTTGCGGGGTCGACCTGGGCCGCTGGGCTCTTCTCCGAAGCGGTAACGACGCCCAATGGGGCCGTCGAGGTCGACAGCGGGCTGGGGAAGAGACGTGACAGAACCGGCAGAGGCTGCAGTGGCGTTTTGAGTGTCGACTTCCGTGGGAGAAAGGCAGTCGTCAACAGAGGGCGACGGTTCTGAGGGTGAACCTTGCGCAGATTGCGCAGATTGCGCAGATTGCGCAGATTGGAAAGGGGGCAAACCTGCCATGGGGAAGTTGAAGATGTTGTGGTCGGCCATGTCGTCATCCCAGTAACGGCGGTCCATGTCAGGTTCCTGTGCGGCTCCGATAGCGTCTGGGTCGTCTGCGGTAGACCAGGTCGTTTGAGGAACGGGGCGAGAGTCAATGGCGTCGTCAAAGTCATGACGCGAGCCGCGATAGCGGAACTTGAGGACCGCAATGATGTGGGGGCAGCGCTTGCCGGTCTGCTTGAAATCACGGCACGTGCACACTTGCCGTGGGCGAGAATTGACAGGAACGCCAACGTAATACGGAGGCGCGTTGGCTCGGTACGAGGCGACGGAATAGACAGGGTGGTCGGAAGAGAATGGGACGGGTAAGGAAGTTCGATCTGGGAGGAGCTCGACAAGGTCGTCAAGCCAGAGTTGATGGCCAGTTCGGAGTCGCTCGATGAATTGTTTGTCGGGTCGGGCGTCACGATGGGCTCGGGCCTCGTAGAAGGGGAAGTAGTCCTCAATAATGATGAAGACAAGGGTGTCAAGTCTGGTGTCAGAAGATCGGTCGCACAAGATGCCCACCGTTTATTCGAACGACCATCGAGAAAGACGCGGTCAAAGACCTTGAACGCGGCCTCGCTGAAGTTGTTGGTGTTCCAGGGGCCGTCGCGATATTCGTCGTGTGGGATGCCGTAGTCGAGCCAGTACTCACGCCAGTGTGGGGCGAGCCATTTCTGGTCAAGGTACAGCTTGACAGAGTCCCACAGATCTTCGGGACGGTTGAGCGCATGGCCGAGTTCGATGATGGTGCGGCGGAAGGCTGCAAGGTACGAATCGAAGTGGGATTCTTCGGGGCAGCGCTGCAGAAGGCGCAGGGCATCAAGGGCAAGAGCAACGCGAGGGTCGAGGCGATGGCTGTCGGGAAAGCGATGGATGAAAGCCTTCCGTACGGCCTCGATGAGGTGGAATTGACAGACACGGATAGGGATGCCGGGATACGCCTCCTCGATTGCGGAGCGCTCCCCTTCGTCACAATCGATCATGAAAAAGCGAGGGACCAGCGCTCCCTCCTCGGCTATGTCAGCGCAGGTGGCAAGGTACTGTTGACGACGAGTATCGTCGACCGCGGATGAGGGATCAGGGTGGCGGGCAGACGTGATAGCCTTGGCTCTGGCGACAACGGCTTTGTTAAAAGCGAGAAGCAGATCACGGTATGATTCTGCGTTGTTGTCCGTGTGGATCATGGCGGCGACTGGCATAAGCAAGGACTGAGAGGGAAGACGTACGAGGAACCATTCGGTTTTGGTCATTGACAGTAACAAGCAGGGTGAGGGGCATTCGGCCCGCAACTTTGTTGCGCCAAGACGAGTCCATGTAGATTCCTGATTCAGGCGCAAACAGGATAGCCATGTCTAAGCCAGCTTCGTAGGTGAGGGCACACTTGGCGAAGCCTGCATCATCGTCAACTTCATACCTGAATGTCAGTAAAGAAGATGGGGCGACCTTACAAGATAAAGGACGCAGGGCTCCGAGCGTGGAGAATGTCAAGGGCAACAAGGGGAAGCCGATCAAGGCGGTCGTGGATGGAGGCTACCCTAGCCGCCTGATGATAGTGCGACGTCTTGGGGAGCCTGTGAGGGCACAGGCTGGACAACTTGCGCAGATACTCATGGCTTTTGGCGGCGTGGCGAAACCCTGCGAAGGTTAGCAAGGCACAGGGGGCACTAACATTTCTCAAGGCGGGAGCGCGTGCAGTTGTAGGTGGAGGCGGCGTCGTGGAGGAGGCGACGGAGGTAGTGAGAAAGGTTGGCAGGAACGCCGGGGGAAGGCTGAGGGTGGTGTTTGGTCTCCCACCAAGTGAACGTCTGAGTGGCGATGTCGTCCAAAGTGACAATGATCTGGGGTTAAAGAAAAACAAGGAAAGTGTTCACCATGATGAAGGCGTTGTAAGGGCAGTTGTAGTTCTTGGAAGAGGAGGTGGAGGAAGTAGAAGGTGATGGACTGAACGAGGTGGATAACTGAGGGGAAGGGGTGATAGGGCTGGATTGGGGAGGGGTGTAATAGGGGGTGGGTGATAGAGTATTGCGCGGAGACGAGGTTGAGGTGGCAGAGGAGGGGGAGGAGACGGAATACGGGTCGACGCGATTGCAACGCCCGTTGCAGCGGTATCGCGCACGCAAGAGGGGTGTGTCGCCGTTGGGGCGTTCGCCAAGCAATGCGGTATCGATTTCGAGAATGCAGTTGCGAGCACGTAGGTCGTGAGGGTTAAGACCAGGCGCTTCGGTCCAGGTGAAGCGGAGATGGTTGTGATAAGAGTTGCTCGTTCCCGGAGTAATCCAGTCATAGAGCTGTGGATGTGAGAGGGAGGACAGATCAACACTCACAGACTGGTCAAAGTGAAAGGGGAGGTCATGCCAAGAGAGGTGGCTACGCTGAAGCATAGGATGGCCACGGGGGGGAGTGAAGCGGTTAAGGTAGACTTTGGATTCGAAGCCAGAGGGGGGAGGGTGTTGGGTGGGATCCGGGTAGGACGCAAGGGGGACAGGAGGAAGGTCCAGAGCACGGCGCTGCTGACGACGGTGGCGCTCGGCAGCCTGTTGAGGATTGAGAGGGGGAGTGGGCCGAGGGGGAGAACTGTGCAAGTCGGAGTGATGAGGCGATGGGGGGTGAGGTGGGATAGGAGGCAACGCCTTGAACTGTCTCGGCGGCCGGCCCGGTCGAGCGGGTTCTGGGGGGTCACGAAGGACGTCCTCGAGCCGCATGAGGGTTAGATGGGAGGGGAAGACGGTTGAAGCAAGGAAAACGATGGTGAAGGAGCGTGAGGGAGTGAGTGGAGGAGCAATCGAGTTGTTTGGGGGTGTGAGGGGAGGTGTTGTTACGTAAAGTTAATGGGCGGCGGGAAACTTGGAAAACAACACCCAAGTAAGTACTGAAAGAGCTACAACATCGAGGGGGGTGGTGAGGAGAGGGGAAAAGGTGATGCTGAACGAGCGGGAAGGCTGGGGGGTGTGTAGAACAAGAGATAGACGCAATCGGTTACATGGTGGGTGGATATCTGGCCTGAAGCAGTGAAGCCAGGTGGAGGGCGGGAATGTAACACGTGACTGGGTGGAGGTGTGGAACGGAAGCAGAAATGTGGGATACAAAGCGGGGATAACAACGGACAACGCGGGAGAAACCTATTTTGCCCCTCCATTCAACCCCTCTATCCACCTCCAACCTCGATTCTTCACCGGCGTCAAGCATGCCCCTACCGCTACGAAACTGTCACACCCCTGGCCCATCTGACTTCGCCTGTCCTCCAATCCAGCCCCGCCGCGCTGCACGCTCAACGCCGCGCGAATTGCGATACCCGCACCCATCCCTCCACCGCACCCTCACCCCAGTTTCGGTCGCCTCGTCGGCACCGGGATGCTCTTCTATGCTGCAATAAGCCTATCCCACCTCTCCACCTGCCGGGTGGACGTACATGGAGAGGTGGAGTGTCTGGTTGCCCTTGATTGGGTACCGGCACGGAGTTGTGGGACGCACGGTCCGGGACGGAAGGAGGCGAGAGCTAGTAGGCTCAATGTAGTGGGCCATAGACCGGAGCAGTAGACGGTGCGATACCTATTGCGATCGGTCAGACTAAGACCACTGCGCCACAGTGCCTGATGCCGTGTATTGTCTCGCTCGCACCATGACGCGGTACTGCGAACTGGGAGTGGCGCCACTAGTATGCAGTCTCGCCTCCTCTCACTCCGTCACCCTTCCCCCCCTCCCTCGCGCAGTACCACTTGGCTCCAACTCGAACACCACGCATTCCCTCCGTCTCTCATCTCTCCAGCTCTCCTCCTCCTGTCCAGACCTTCCACTCCCTCGCCTCGTGTTCCATCACCTCCTGTTCCATCACCCCTGTGCGCACCCCCTCCTCTGTTATGTCTGCACCCCGCCCCGGTAACCCACCCGGCAGCCCCGGCTTCCCCGAGTATGACCCCATCCCGCCCACCGAGCCGGGCACCGCGGCCGACACGGCCCGCAAGTTGGCGGTCTACCTCGCTACCCCCATTGGCGGTTGCATAGCCATCGGACTCTTTATTGCTGGCATCATTGCCTACCGCCAACGTGCCCAGCGGCGCGCGGACCGGGCAGCCGCAAATGAGCGCGACGAGCACTACTGGGGCATCCAGTGGATCGGTGAGCACATCCCATCACTTGACAGACGCTCACATCAGTTCATTGGCGCAAGTGGGGCATCTTCCAGGATTGGCGCACGTGGGGCATCTTCCAGAAAGCCTTCTTCAAGACAGGCTTTGGTCGCCTTCTTCTCCCCTCTTCGTCCTGACACCCATCACTTGCTCTGGATACACTTGTCTACGGTACCACCTTCCTCCATCTTCTCATCCACCACGTTTCCTACGACATCTTTCAACACCAACCACACCCACTCCCCATCCCGTCTTTATACCATGTCGCCTCCCACCCCTCAGATCAACGGTGCCCTCTCACAACCCCCCACTCTCGAGCTCGAAAACATCGTTCCCCCAGACACAACAACCAAACCCATACATCGCATCGCCCATGCCCTACTCGAGTACTTCCGCCCCTACCTCCAGGGTGCCGCGGCGGGCCTCGTCTGCGGCGTAGTTTGGGCCGTCTTCATCTCCCTCTTCTGCTTGGGGCTTATCGCTCTGGCGGGGGTCTACGTCTTCATGGCGTCCTCCGGGCTCTTCGGCACCCTCACATTCTTCGTCATTGTCGCCATTCTCCTGGACTTAGCGCGTCGTCGGTGGTATCACAGGCTTGCTGCTTGGGCCCAGTGGGAGGTCATTGAGAAGTGGAAGATCGACGTGGAGTGATGACGAGTCGCTACCCCAGGTGTGTACCTTCCTTCGATCACTCGATCACTCGCACCCACCCACCTCATCCGTCGGTACAAAGGCCATTCTGACAAACAGCTCGCTCTCTTTCTCTTCTCCACACCCATCAGCTCATCACACAATCTTCACCTCGCCGCTCAAACACAACCTTCCCCTTTACAGCAGTCACCGCATCACCGTCACTACACTCTTCACCAAACCCACCACATCACCAGCACCACACTCGCAATGTCCTCCACGCCCAACCTCTGCATGGCCACGCCCGCCCAGGGAGCTATTCTCGAAATCATCATCGTATGCGTAGCCCTAGTTTTCGTCTTCTGCGTGCTCTCGCGGCGTTGACCTTTTAAGCGAAGCAGCCCACTTCCAGGTAAGTGACTCGGCCTGGTGTCTCCGAGAAAGTAGAGGGATGTGGATTCCGTCCACTCGCACACGCACAGGTCAATGCTGATTGATGTACAGGTGGTTAGGCATCACTCGCCTCTCCCTGGGATCCCTGGACCACACCCACACACGTCACCTGCGTTCACCCGGACACCTTCCTGTGGGCGGCCTCGTCATCGATGTATTCTGTAAACTGCGCCGGCAGACGTTCTGATGAAGTTGTGAATCGATGCGAAAACTGGCCAGTACAGTGCCTAAACGAGTCTGCTGCCGTCAGATGGCATTTACGACACTGATGCAGCACGTTTCCTTTCTCTTCTCCACTCCCAACACCTAAACACCCCCACACCCTCTCACTACCCTACCCCAACCCTTCAACATCACCGGCGCCACACCCTTGCCAACACTGCACCCATAATGCCCGTTGCCCCCTACTTCTCCACGCTCAACCCGGACTTCCATGCTCCCCTCGACATCCTCCCCATACCCTTGGTATTGGCTGTCCTTATCGCTGTCGTATCTTGCTTCCTCCATGAATTGGCGTCTAGCCAACTGGATGCGAATCATCCCCTCATGTTCATCGACGCCTTCATCCCTTAAGCGAGACAGTGCACTTCCAGGTACGTGACTCGTCTTGGTGTCTCTCCCGTCCACACAAGCACGCACACAGATGTTGATGCTGATTGATCCACAGCCCACAGATTGTCGGCGGCGAGGGTGGCACAGTCGCCCCCGAACAACATCCACACACGTCACCTGCCTTCACCTCCGGACCTTCCTCGACCCCACTCTGTTCAAGTCTCAAGTGCTCTCACCACAACAATCGCGCATCCCCTAGTCCATCTACCCCTCGCGAACTGTATTCTAGTATCCTAGATCGCCGCGAGCGGCGCTGTCTTCTGTGCACTTTGCGACTGCCAGCCGGCGTTCCTATGAAATCGTGATTAGGTGTGAAATCTGGCCAGTACTGCGCCTGAACGAACCTGCTGCGGGGATATGACTATATAACACTGACGCATCCCCAATTCGTTCTCTCCATCTCTCCATCTCTCAACTCCCCAGTCCATCTCGTTACACCTTCCTCGACACAGTGTCAACTCCTCCTCTACCAGTTCCTTACCTCTCCCTTCAACTGTCCGCAACAGTCTGTCCATACAACCCTCAGCGCCCCCTCTCTCTTCACAATGGACAGGGAAGGCTTCAACCAGGCCGTCCGTGACGCACCCGCCGTTCTGGCTGGGGCCGCCGCCTTGTACATCTTCGTCATCCTCCCGTGGTACCATCTCATTGTCCTGGTGTGTGGTTGGCTAGCCGCCCTCTTTACTTGCATCGCCCGGTGGTGGCTTGGCATTGAAGGGGCCTGAAGGCCGCATACGGTGAGCACCTTCCTTTGGATGGTGGGGCGGGGGAGTTCGTACCGCTAACAGATCTTTAGAGACACCCTACCTTCCTCGCACCGATTCCTCACTTCTCCTCATATCCCTCCAACACCTCCCGCGATCAACGCCTTCAACTCGGCCACCCTGTCGTCCTCCCACTCTCCATCTTGATGCCTCCGCTTCCCAACTCCACCATGCCCTTCCTCCAAGCCCTTTCTCACCGGAGCCGTACCCAAGCCGCTATCGACGGCATAGTTATCGGATCGATCGTCGGGGCCGTCCTCATTGTCATCATCTTGTATTGGCCGCGCGACCACATCCTGTACGGCTTGGCGGGAGTGTGGCTTCTCCTCTGTCTCTACGGGTGCGCCACGGCCCCGCCGGAGGACTGGTTTGACGGTGGGTCCCCCACATCGTCGTCAGCTGACAAAACAGGCAACGACCTTCCCCTCCACCCCATCCCATAACTTTGTCTCAGGCTCGAAGGCCTTTCCATCCAACGCGTGCGTCCTTTTCCATCGCCACCACTCCCCTTTCAGCCCCTACATTGCTAATGAACAGGTCGAGAGGCTTCCAACTTTCCAAGCATTGCGGTACACCACACACGAGTACCGGCCCCCCCACACAATCCTACAACCCCTATCGGTGCCTCCCTTTTGCGCCACTCGCTTTCTCGCCACTGCTTCACTCCATCTTCCAATTTGTTTCTAGTCCGTCCTGCAGCGCGCCAGCGCCTGTCGGATATCCAGTCTCCTAGTTTTTGTTCTTCCTACGTTATGATATAGGCTATTTGTTGTGGCGTTTGTATCCCTTCTCTGCCCTCTTGACCAACATTCTGGGCGGTGAGGGGGGCGAAAGTGGCCCATTGCTTGGCAACCGGCGCGGCCAACGTTGCGCCGCCACTGAATTCATGACCCCTTGATTAAAGTCCCACCGAAGTTCGGTCGTCAACCAAACGCGGTCCCTTCAATGAGTGCTCAGTGGCCACTGGGACCCGTGGGCATGGCCTGGGTGACTGGCAGTAAAGGTCTCCGCCTCGGACAGTTAGCTAGCAGTGGTTCGAACCCGGGAGATGAGCAGTTGGCTGATCGGACATTTGATCCCGGCAACGCTAACAAGCATGACGACACATGTCAGTCTCTCCGAGTCGAGCACCACGCCTCCACGAGGGTGCCCCGTCACCAGCATGCACGCAGAGCTGGTCCCCAAAACAGAACAAGATATCGGGAACTGCGGAAGGCAGTGCATTGGCTTGTGGGAAATAGGTGACGACACCGCACCGCCTCCTCCCCGATCGATCGAGCGCGACACTCAATTGTTCGCCCCCAACTCGTCGTCATGCCACCTTTGGCCCCCCACTCGCCATGTCGGCAATCACAACCCACGTCCACCCCACTCGCAGGTCGTGGAGACACACACCCCACCCTGTGGATGCTGCGTGGGCCGCTCACTCAGGCGTCTCGTCAAGCGTGCGCTGCAGGAGCTGGCGTACGGCGCCGCAGCCCTAGTCCTCTGCATCTCATGGCTGGCGCTTTAGGGGTGCGCGGCAGTGTGCCGATGTAGCCTCCCCAAGCGCAAGCGCATGTGACCAACCCGAGCGAGGGGAACTGCCCATCCCACTTGGCTCGCGACAGCTCCTTATCTCTATCGGTGACATGGCGGCACCCCGTTGCGAGCAGAGGCTGTGGTGGGCCGAGTATCCCGGTCAGGACAGCCCAGGCACGCCGGCCCGTTTGAACGCCCTGTGCACTCCGTTTCCAATCTCCTTCTGTCTCACAACACCTCTCAGTTCCACACTGTATGTTGGCTTGCGGACGTTGGCTGATACGAGGTACGCCATGGCCGCCCAGGAGGGCCAAGCACCGCAGCCCGTGGCACTCACAGCCGGCCTTGGTCCCCAAACCGTGGGCGGGAAGATCCGCGACAAACTCGAGACCGGCGCACTGATGGTCGCGATCGTGCTCGCCATGGCGATCTACACCCCGGTTGCGGTCGCGAAGCACGTCCGCGCGGTGCGGAGGTGGCGGAAGGGGGACACGCGCTCGCGGCCGCAGCTGAAAGAGCAGTACGAGATAGACTGGCGTTAGGCGATGCGGAGGTATTGCGCTGGACATACCGGATGCATTATACTACACTAGACCCCTGCTTCCGTGAAGCAGCGCGCTACCCACGTCTCTCATCGTGTCCTACTGCATGAAGTTCGTCTTTTGGGGGGGCGGGCCTTCGCGCCCGCCGAGCTTCCACTTGATCTTTTTGCACTGGTGTTGGGCGGCGCGGAACGGTGCGACGGTGAGGACGATGAGGACTAGCGCGATGCCTTCGAGCATGGTGGTGAGCGGGGGTGGGGGGTGGGCGATGGCCTGAGATGTGTTGTCGTGGCCGGCTGGCGGTCGTCTCGGAGGTTGGGGTGGTGTAAGTAGTGTACGATAGTCAAGTTGGGTTCCCGGAGCTCATGATGAGTGGTCGGGGAGCATGCGACGCGACGCGCTCCGTCGTCTGTGCGCCAGGGTGTGAGGAGAGTGTAAGTTTGCGGGCGGGAGTGCCTGCCCGCTGCGGTGTCCGATTCCAGGATGCTGGCACCCCTTGGGGGTAATATGCATCATCGCCACTCCCCATCACATTGTGAGGCGGGCCGGATGCAGATGGGGACGGGACGCCTCCAGGGCCTACCTGGGCTTGGCATCGCCGCGCTCTCTCCCTCGAGGCTCGAGGTTACAGGGCGCGGCTCGGCCAACGTTTGCTCGGCCGATCCCAGCACATGTCACGAGCGTACCGAACCAATGAGTAGAGCGAGAGCGGAGGCAGGGCACCCAAACGGCAGGTGCTTCGCCGTCGTCGCCTTACCTCCTCGTGCCCCTTGATGGCCACCACTCATGCATGGCCACTCAGTTTGCCTCCAACCAGCCATACAACCACAGCCTTTCCCTCTCCTCTCCACATCGCACAATGCCCGACTCCGACAAGATGCCCAAGTCCCCCAAGCCACCAAAGCCTCTCCGCATGCCCAGGAAGTCAGGCAGTATCGGATACACGCTTGGCCGCACTGCCGAACGCACCGCCCTGGTTGTGGCGTGCGTAGTGGTCGCCCCGGCTCGCCATCGGCCACACGTACAGGTCAATCAAGTGGAAGCTGGGAGGGAGAGAGGGGCTGCCTCCCGAGAAGGAGCGTTTCTGGCAGTAGGGCACGCGCAAAGCAGTGGGCAGCTCTTGCCCCGGATATTACGCCGAGGACTAGGCTCGACCGCTCCGTCGGATGTGGGTCGACCATAGCAGAGCACCTTGCCACTGCCACCACAAAGTGTCACCAGCAATCGACTTCCCGGAAGGAGGCGCACGCCCGCTCGTCACTTGGTGGACCGATCTCCCTCCGAGGAGCTGGACTAACGGCCGATCTGCTGATCCGGCAGTTCGGCCACAGCGCGTTCAAGATCGGGGAACAAACTGGTTCTCAGGCACACCGCGAGGACGAGCACAGCCTCGATGACGTCCAGCGTCCGACATCCTCTCGTGACTCGACTCGCCCGCCTCTGCATCGCCCACTCCTCCACTGCAACTCGACGCCCGACACTCGTTCCCAGCTCGCAGCGCCGCCCTCGACGCGGATCACTACCTCCAACACCACCTCCACTCCCTACATGACAGTCCTCCACATAGTCCTCACCGTCCTCGACTGGCTGTGCACGCCCTTCGGGCGCGCCTCCGCCTCCATCGCCGACGCCCGCGCCCACCCCCGCAGCATCTGGGCGGACAGCGGCGTGATCTGGGTCGAGCCCCCCCTCGACCCGAGCTTCAGAGTGCTGCGCGTGCGGCACGCGGGCGGCGCCGGCCCCCCGGAGCACACCTACCCGCCGCAAGACCTCCCGGCACCCGCACCCTCACCAGCCCCGTCCACGCTCATATGGGTGTGCCCCGACCTCGACCCGAGCTTCAAGGTGCACCGCGTGCGGCACATCGGCGAGGAGGTCGAGCCTGTTGCTAAGAAGTTTGAGTTCAGCGACTCGGAGAGCGAGGAGGAGCCGGCGCCCCCGCGGCAGACGAGCTGGGAGCCGTGGCAGCGGGTCAGCCAGCCCAACGCTATACGGAGCCGCGGGCCGCGGCCCCACGGCCCGCGCGCTATCGGGGAGGCTTGGTCCCCGCTCGTCGAGGGGCGCTAGAGCGAGCGCCAGCAGAAGCGTTGTACACCATGCGTAGATTGATGTGTCTAATCATTCGGCACGGGTGCTTCGGTCCTCCTGGGAATGAGAAGCTTGTGCCAGGCTTCGTGGTCCTCTCAGCGTCGAGGCGCGCCGTAAGGGAGGCTGGTCGTGGGAGACGCACGGTCGCCATCGGATGTCGCTGATCGGCCCCCGAGATCCACCGCTCGCTTTGTACTGACACTGTCGATGCTTCGTACCTGGTACATCGAGGCCCGTGAGGATCCTTGGGCACTGTTTCTGTGCGTCCCACCTCTCCTCGTCCTCACCTCTTAATGATCGCCATCGCCGCCTCTTCCCATTGCCCCGCACTCCCAGTCAGATCCGACACACCCCACCTGACGCCCCCAGACAGCTGACCCTTCTCCCGACACTTCCCCCCCTCCCCTCACCACTCCCCACGCCCCTTTCCCGATCCATGCGCCACCCCCTCCGTGCCGTCCTGGAGTGGCTCCGCTCCTTCATCCACCCGTCCGACGGCAAGCCCGCCCGGCGCGACGTGCTCAAGTGGATCGACCCGCCACTTGACCCGAGCTTCCGCGTCCTGCGTGCCCACACCCCAGAGGACAAGGTCAAGTGGGTGTGCCCGCCGCTTGACCCCAGCTTCAAGATCCACGGGGGTCGGCAGATCGGCATTGACTCCCACCCCGACATCCCCATGACCAAGGTGGTGTTCAGCGACTTGCAGAGGGAGGGGCCCGAGTAGGCCGCTTCGCGCGCGAAGCGTGCCTCCGCCTGAACGGCGGCGCCGAATCCCCGAAACGTTCGAAGCCAGTGCGGAAGAAGCTGTGATCCGAAGCTGTGACCCGAAGCCGTGGTCCGAAGCTGTATGGGAGTATCCCTGTTGCATGTCTAGTGTCTAGTCGACGCGGGTGAGCACGTCGGCGCCCGTCTCGGTGATGAGGATCTGGTGCTCGAACTGTGCGGACCGGGCCCCCGTCTGCTGTCAGCTAAGATTAACGCCCAGAAGCTCACGTCCGTCGCGACGGTCCACCCGTCGTCCCACAGCCCGCCGCGCGGCCGGGTGCCCTGCACGAGCGGCGGCTCGATTGTGAAGCAGTCGCCGGGCTTCATGAGCGCGCGCTCGTGGTTTTCTGCCGTCAGCTGATCGCTCACTCTCAGCAGCTGGACGTACTGTGGTGCAGGATGTGTGGGTAGGCGTGGAACTTGCGCCCGATGCCGTGGCCCACGAACTGGGTGTTGACGCTCATCCCGTGCTTGCGCGCGTGCTCCCTGCTGTCAGCTGCGAGGAAACTATGTTAGCTCACTCGATCACTCTCCCGATGCTCGCGTAGCTCTTTCCCGGCCCGCAGACGGAGATGCCCAGCTCCAGCGCCTCGCGCGTGACGCGCACTAGCTCGCGCCCCGGTGCGTCAGCCGCGGGGAGGACAAAGGTTGCGGACGTGTCGCCGTGGAAGCCGTTGTAGTAGAGTGTGATGTCGACGTTGACGATGTCGGTGGCCAGGAGCGGGCGGCTGAGGTCAGCGCTTGTCAGTGGGACCACGCCGCCTCTGGAGGACGCACCTGTCCGGGATGCCGTCTGCTGTCAGTTCTGAGTGGGGAGGTGAACTCACGCGCAATCACGTTGTTGACGCTCGTCGTGCAGCTTCGTGGGAAGTGCGAGTATCCTAGCGGGGAGGGATACGCGCCGTGCTTGACGGCCATCTCGTGCACCACCGCGTCGATGTCGTCGGTGGTCATTCCGGGCTGGTGTGAGCAGTGTCGCTCTGACGATCTGGACGCCGTGGAAGGTTGTGTTGCAGAGGTGCAGGGGTACACTGCTCAGCAGGTACCTTCCCCCGCCCATCTCTACCCACGCCCGCCTCCCACTCACCTCAATGATCTTCCCTACCGCCCGCAACACCTCCCCCGCCAACCGCCCCGCAGCCCGCACGCCCTCCTCCTCCCCACTCCCCAACTTGATCCCGTCGTCCCCCACCTCCTCCCCTCCGGGGAGGTGTTCCCAGATCGGCGCGGAAAAGTAGTTGGCCGGCACGTACGCCGGCCGGGGTATAGACTCGGGCACCGGGCGCGGGTCGGGGTACACCTGCATCGCCGACTTGGGGGAGAGGAGGGCATACGTCCCGAACTGCGGGGGCGAGGGCGAGTTGTGTTCCCACTCGGCGCGCGATGCGAAGCGCCGCGCGAGCAGTCTCGCGGGGGGGCGGAGCGCGCGTGCGGCCGTCGTCATGGCGATGAGATGAGACCCGAGGTAGAGGGCAGATCCGGATGCGAACCGGTTATCGTCTTCTAATCTCGCGTTGGAATAGCGGGACCAAATCCCCCCTTAGTCGGAACACACCCGGCGGATTAGCGGGATCAACGGAGGCTTCTGATAAGAAGGCATCACGGCGGCCGCTCGGAGCGACTGCGGCAAACAAATCCTCCCTCCTCGCCATCCACACCGTCGCCGCCACCGCCACCGACGCGGACGATACCCCTCCCCTCCCCCGCCTCCCCCTTCCCCGCGCGCCATGTCGCTCCACCCCGCCACCCCGATCGACGACGGCTCCAGCGTCAGCTCGGTGCCCTCGTCCCGCGGCTCGGGCTCCGGCCCCTCCTCCCTCACCGTCCCCAGCACGGGTGCGTGGTCCGCATCAACCCCGAACTAACCCCAGGCCTCGAGTTCTTCGAGTACCGCCGCGCCTGCTTCCTGGCCGGCGCGCCGCTGCCCGTCGTCTCCTCCGCCTCCTCCCTCCCGGCGCCACTGCCCACCGCGTCCGCGTCCGCGTCCGGTTCCGACTCCCAGTCCTCCACCCCGCCCCCAAGGGCCAACTACAACCCGCCGCCGACCTACTCCCTCCCCCCGCCGCCCCCGCCCGCCCCCTCCGTGCCGTATGACCCGGCCCCCTCGTCCGCCGTGGGGCGCCTCGAGGCCCTCCTCAACGACTTCTCCGGGCCGTCCGACGAGTTCCGCGACCCCGCCGCCGTCGCGTGGCACGGCGGCATCGGCAACGTCCACCGCAACCTCACCGGCTCGAAGCGGCTCGCCAAGGGCCTGCGCCTCGGGCTTGTCATCCGCATCCTGCGCGCCGGGTGGGTCAAGGACGGGACGTGGCCGTCCGAGGACGGCGTGCCCGTCGACCCGCCCAGCAGCCCCGAGTTGGGGCCCGTCAAGGAGATCAAGTATCCCCCACTGCACGAGAACCGGCGGCCGCGCAAGGTCGACGAGAGCACGATCCGCGGACCACGGCGGCCAACGGTGCACGACGCCGTGTCGACGTCCATCAGCGTGTCTCCGCCCAAGGAGAAGACCACTTTCGGCAGCCGGTTGGCGGCGCTCACGTCGTCGTTTCTGAACGGCGGGACTAGTGGCAGCACCTCGTCATCGTCGTGGTCGATTGGGCCAAGCTCTGCCATCCTCGCGGGCACAGACTCGCCCATGCCCGCATCACCGCTCCTTTCCGAGGGCCCGACCGCACGGCAAGTCGCCCCCATGCCGGGGCGGCGGAGACTTGAGCGGGTATAGATGATGCATTACAACATGTACATGTCTAGGCATAGCACGGGGCCTTACTGCGCGTCGGCGATGAGCTGGCCAAACGAAAGGAGGTACTCCTCGGCAATCGACGAGAAGTAGAACTCGTGTGACGAGTTGTGTCCGCTCTCGAGGTTGTGGGCGAGCTCGTGCGCCAGCGTGAAGTACCACGAGATGAGCGCGTCGCGGTTCTGCCCGCGCTGCACGGACGCGTCGTCTGATGTCAGCTTGGGTGGGAAGGGTGGCAGCTCACTCCATGCCTCGTAGTACCGCCCGTTGCAGAAGATTGTGCCGTTGCGGTTGAAGGCGATCAGCGGGCCCTCGCGGTCCCAGAAGACGTTTAGGACAGCTGGTTGAAGCTGGTGTGAGCTACTGTAGATAAAACCAGCTCACCTTGTAGACGCCCGCGAGTGGGAGCAGGATCTGCGCGATGAAGCGCTGGCTCATCGCCATCTGCGCGCCCTCGAACTCCTGCTGGTCTGTTGATTAGCTGGTAGCCTCGGAGCGCTGTACCTACCTAACGGCAGCCACACCTGGCAGCTCTGCGGGCCCGGGTTGTACGCCATGCGTATGTTCGCCTCGGCCGACGGGTCGCAGTAGTCCTGCTTGCTCTCGGGCGGCGAGGCGATATTCTGTCTTGTGCTCTTGATCTCCAGCGCACCAGTGCCGGGCTTCGACGCGGCCACGGCCTTGCGAGCCGTCTCGCGGATCTGGTCCATCGCTGAAGGCCGCTGCGTCGTCTTGCCGTGGTAGCTGCCGCGGGGCCCGGGGCCGCCGCCGTGGTCGCCGTAGCTGGGGGGCACACCGGCGGTAGCCGGTGCAGGCCCAGGCGCAGGAGAGTTAGGTGCACCATCTCTGAAACGTCTGAGCATGTTCATTACTCCTCCGCCGCCGGCCTGCATTGGCTGATGTCAGCTCAGCGTCTATGTCGTAGCTTACCGCCTGAATGGGTGCCGTTGGAATAGGGGCTCCAGCACCCTTGATTGACTGCCGCCCCGCAGCCTCAACAGTCGTCTGAGGAGGCGCAGCAGCGAGCTGGGCCGCCTTAGAGGCCTCGTGAGCCTCGCGCTCCTTGACGGCCTCGGCCTGCTTGCGGAGATACTCCTCGCGCTGGGCGTTGAGGATACGGTCGACGTTGAAGCCACGCTTCTTAAGCGACTGCAGCGACGTGCGCATGATCGACTCGAGCATGAGCGTGTCGTCGATCTTGGGCTGCTTCAGGAGCACGGTGCAGAGCGCGTTGGCGACGTCGTAGAAGTCCGGTTCCATGTTGACGGACAGCGTCAGGACGATCGCCTTGCTGCCCCGCGGCCGGGTCGCCATGGCGTAGAGCTTCTGTTCCGGTTAGCGGAAGGACATAGCGAAACCTACTTCAACATGCTGGTGCACATTCCGGCCATCGCGGTACGTGTAACGCGCGAGAATACCGCTCGCCTCGGAGACGGTGAAGTTGTCGCCCTTGGCGAGCCAGTCGGCCGTGTAGTCGGTGACACGCCGGGAGTGGTGGCCGAGGAAGATGGTCAGGCGCTCGAGGATGAACGCGCGGCTGCGCGCCGCGTCGGAGGAGGAACCCTGCCGAATACCGTTGGGCACGTACTCTGTCGACACGCAGGCGGATAACGCCTTGGCCCCGAGAGTTCTGTAGAATGACTCCAGGATCGCCTCCTCAGGGGCGGTGAGGACAAACTCGCCGAAGAACGAGTGCAGGGTTGCACTGTCCGCGACGACCGTCTCCCCAGCCCTGGTGAGTACCCACTCGCGCCGGAAGTCGTCGCCGCTCCCTCCAGTGCGCTTCTCCTTCAGCACCAGCTGGGATGCGAGGACGAATGGCGTCTCCCTCATGGCCTTCAGCATTGTGGAGTCGAAATTGTTGATGTTCGTGGCAAGGATGCGCAGCTGCTCGAGGTAGCGTTCGCGGCCGGCCTGCTCCAGAATGCGCTCTGGCGAGCGGAGCAGGAGGCGGGCAATGTCCTTGGTCGACGGCTCCGACTTGACGCCGCAGTTGCGCAAGAACATGTTGGCGCTTGGCCCAAAGTCCACAAACGTGAACGCCGAGGCGTACAGCGTGTCAGTCTGCCCCGAAGCCAAGAACACCTCGTCGGGGCGGGCGAGACGAACGCCACTGGGCCCCTTCTCCGTCTTCTTCTCCTGGACGGGGATGAAGGCGCGGGCGGCGAGCGGAGTGAGCGCGGCGAGGGTGCCCGAACCCATGCGCGAGGCGAGGTACTCGAAGATGCCCCGGGCACGGCTGGTGTCCGTCTCGGGCGCAGCCAGGAAGGCGAGGACGAGCCTGTTCATAGGCGGGTCGCTCTCAATCTTGAGCTTGGCGACGTTCTCGGGCAGGGAAGCGATGCCACGCGCAACGGGGAACCCGAGTGTCTTGCACGCAGGGTTCGTGAACACCTCCCCTGGCTTGGCTAGGATCGTGTTACCAGTCGGAGTGGTCGCGGGGATGAAGGAGACATTGCTGAATTGGCGGGGCTCGAAGGAGGGGTAGTGGTCGCTGATGTGGTTGAGGAGGTAGGCAAACGCCTTCTCGCTGACGGGAGGTGCGCCAGCAGCGAGGCCAAGAAGTACGTCAATGGGAGGAAAGCGCTTCACGCCGAGGTTGTAAAGTAGCCGCGCTGCGAAGGTTAGCCTTCACTGAGAGCTCAACCTACCCTCATCAGAGCTCGGCTTCCACTTGTGTTCGTCCCACTCGAGAACCGGCAGGCCGAGCTCGCGCATGGCGTCCGTAGGCTCGTAGAGCTCGTGGGGCTTGCGACGAACCAAGGGAGCTTTACTCCCGTCCTTCTGGCGAGGTTGTTCGAGGGGGAACGCGGCCGTCTGGCGCAGCCGCGCCCATTCCTCGTTGGCGAGCGAGTCCTTGACCGACACAAGGTACTTCATGAGGTCGATGCAGGACCACTCTCCGCCTCCAACCAGCCTGAACCGGTTAGCTCATTCGAACAGCGAAACCTACCGAGAGAAGATCAGCTGGAGGTCGACAGTCTTGCGGACACCGATGGTCAGAAGCATCATCTCGAGGCCGCCACGAATGTTGAGGGTCTTGGGGAACGCCAGCGTCGGCAGGTCGTCGAACAAGAGGTTGGCGTGGAAGTAGGCCTCACGGGGCTTCTTGAACCCGGCCCGGGTGGGGATGCACGCGACCTCCTTGAGCAGCGTCGCCACCTCCGCCTGCTTCTGCGAGTTCATGTTCTGCCACGCCCGGCCGAGCATGGTGAGGACGCGCTCGGAGAAGATGGGCGACACGCACATGTCCGTGTCGGGATCGGCGCCGTTCACGCCCGTCATGGGCGGGCGGATGAGGTAGGCGACGTATAATGGGACGGTGAGCTCGACCCAGCCGAAGACCTGGGTGATGGTCGACATCTTGAGCTGCTTCGTGACCGAGAAGGGGATGGTGTCGGGCGGGAGGGGCATGTCGGTGGGGATCGACGAGCTCTGGGGGTTGACGTACGTCTTGACGTCGCCGAGAGGGATGACCTTGTTCTGGTCCGTGATGAGGATCGCGGCCTGGAGGAGGCGGTTTCGGATCTGCGTGTTGTTCTTGTACACGTCCGAGTTGGCAATGTCCTGCCACCACACGAGGGCGGACATCATCTCCTTCTCGGTCAACGGGCGGGCGTTTAACTGCTGCACAACGTCCTCGAAGACGATGTCCGTCAGGAGGTTGCGCTCACGCAAGCGGTTCACCATGCGCGAGGCGTTGGTCATGGTGCTTGGGGTGACCACAGACAGATCGGGGAGGAACTCGAGCAAGGTGTCGTTGGGGAAGCGGACCTTGTCCACGCGGAGGATGCCGCCCGTCGAGATGATGGGCATGCTCTTCGGGTCGCGCGCGCACGAGAAGAACGCTGACTCCATCTCCGAACCAACAAGCGCCGACGGCGTGGTAGGGCGGAAGGAGAAGAACCGCAGCGCGTGCAGGCCGCGAGCGAGGATCTTATCGCGGGTGGCAGTGTCGGTTCGTGGCGTCGCAGCCCACTTCTTCGCAAGGTCGACCATCTCCAGCTCGTAGATCAGGCGCGAGAGGTATCCGCCCACCCAGAGCAGCTCCTTGTTCCACTGTGAGACGTGGCGGTCGACGAGGTCGATGGACTCGCGCTCGACGGTCGGGATGAAGCGAGCAGCGAGGTGTCCGCCAATACCCGTCGTCTGGCCGGTGGGCTGGCCGATGAAGACCTTGGCCGACTTCTCGCCGTCCAGCGGAGGGCAGAGACCAGCGAACACGACCGCCGCCTTCTTGTTGGACGCCTCGGATCCGTCCGCCGTGGTCGCTGTCTCGTCTTCGTGTGAGAAGACCAGGCTGGCGGGCATGCGCTGGGGTGGGGACTTCTTCGTTGCGCGCTCCAGTTCACGCCCAAACGCAGCGGCGACGGACACCTTGACGTCGGCCTGGTAGGTCTGGATCTCGCGAGCGAGCACGTCGACGTCGGTCGGGTCCTCCTTCGGCGCCGGGCTTACTGGCGGCTCGGGACTGGGCGTAGGGGCGGCGCTCCGTCCAAAGAAGGAGGTTAAGAAGCCGCCGACAGCCTTGGCTGGCTTGGCGAGGGCTGGTGGGATGGGTGGCGGCTTGGTGCCCGTCGCTGAGAGCCACTTCATCACGCGCGCCGTGATGACCATGCTCGTCGCGTCAACCTTGTACAGGTTGAACATGCCCGACGGCGAGCGGGTGTTGAGGTTCAAGTGCGGGGCCACGCTCTGCCCCTTGACGTCCTTCCGCACCTCGAGCACCTTGGTGCCGTCGACGACCATGTCGACGTGCCGGATCGTGCGCATGAAGGTGAGGGAGGTGACAAGGAATCGCGCGAACTCGAGGGGCCCCTCGAGCGGCATCGGCTCGCGAAGGTTCATGGTAAAGGTCGTCCATGGGTTGCCTGAGTGCGATGGCTCGGACACCGAGGGCTTGTAGTCGGGTGGGAAGTCGCCGGAGCGGGCGACGAGCTGGTCCTTCCCGTCCTTCCAGTAGAAGCCCATCCACTTGGAGCCCGACTCGACGAACGGCTCCTCGCACACACTCCAGAGCGAGTAGCTGAGATCAGCTCCATCATGTTACCCACAGCTGGACTTACAAGCCGACGCCGAATGCGCCGATGCGGTCCTCATCAGGGTTGCCCTCCGCGATCTGGCATCAGCGATGGCCGGCAGCCCACGCACCTTCTTCAGGCGGTGCCAGTCCTCTGGACGGAAGGGGATGCCATCATTACACACGACGTAGCGCACGATCTGGCATCAGTGGTGATCGGCGGGGTTGGTGGGTTGGGGAGGAGGGAGGGGGCGGAAGAGGGGGGAGGGGGAGGGGGGAGGGAGGGGGAAGGAGGGGGAAGGAGGGGAGGGTGGCGGAGAGGTGATGGAGGGTGTATGTGTGCAGCACACGCGTCGTACGCACCGCGTCCCTGTCCGCATCAGGCAGCAGCGCGGCCTCGCCGCGCTCCGCAGCGTCTACGCCCGCCTGGGTATAGAACTTGACCTGGACGCTCTGCGCGCCCGCGTCGTCGGCGTTCTGCAGCAGCTCGCGGAAGATGGTATGTTCGCCCGAGTAGCGCGCGAGGATTTCTGCTGTCAGCGGCGGGGGGATGCGGGAGGCTGGGGGAGAGGCAGGGGGAGGAGAGCGGGGAGGGGGAGAGGCGGGGGGGGAGGGGGCTCACTGTCAATCAGCGCGCGCTGGTTGACCTCGACGGTCTCGTCCTTGCCCGCGCTCCAGAGCGCCGCGTGGCCCTGTGGCGGCATCGCGGGGATGGGGGGTGGGTGGGGGACGCGGAAAGGAGGGGGTGGGGCTTGAGGTAGGTAGAGCTGTGGAGTGCTTGCCGTGATAAGATACGAGTCGCTGGTCGAGGACGGGGAAGATGGAGTGAAGAACAAGAGGTTAAGATGCGCAAAGTGTTGTAAAGAGTGAACAGTCGAACAGTCGCCATCAACATCTTGCACTCGTGGATCGTGGACGCGTCATGTTCGGGCTGGGCCGTCCACGTGACGCGGAGGTACACCGCCTCTCCGTGCCTGCTCATCGCTTGCCAAGCGTGCGCGCGTGCATGCATCAGCTCCTCATCACCCGAGCAGCATGAGCAGGGGCGAGGTACGGAGAGTGGCTGGAGCTGGCGTGCCAAGCGTCCGTTGGAACGCACCGTCGAGGTGTCAGGTTGGTGGGTGGCGAATGTTGGGTGGCAATTCGACGGGTTGACGGATCGCTGACCTGCTGACCTCATCCCACACCCGTTGCTGTGCTGAACACCGCTCGTCGGATCACATGATCCCTTCTCGCTCGACAATGCAATTCATGCAATGATACAACTACATCTCCCCCCTGGGCTGGAACTCGCTCATGGGTCTGGGGAGCGCCGGGCGCGGCGCGGCGGGCTCAAACTCGCTCACGGGTCTGGTGGGGGACTTTGTCGGCGTGCCGCCCGAGTGTCTACTCGTCGCGCGCCCGAACACGGCCTTGAGCTGCGCGAGCTGGTCGTCGACCGGCGCACTGCGGTCTATCATGCTCGCCGGGCGGGGGCCCGTGCTCGTGCTGCTCGTAGCAGAAGACGTGCCAGAGCTCGCGCCGCTCGGGCCCGACAGGCCACTGATCCGCCGGGAGCCCAGGCCGGGCGGCAGGCCCGTGCCCGCCAGCGGCGGGGAGGGGAGGTCGCGCACGCTCTTGACGGGCGAGGTGGGGGGTGGGGAGCGGGGCTCGGCGGCCTCGGAGCGGCGGTCGAGGGCGCGCCAGACGAACGTCTGCGCTGCCGGGTTCAGGATCGCGGCGATAGCCGCGCGCGCCTCCGTCTCGTTGCTGTCGCTCGCCTTCATGAACGCGTGGAGCTCGTTCAGGCGCTGCTCGCTGTCCCTTGGGTCCGTGAGGCGGCGGACGAGGCGCTCAGCCTCGGACACGTCGCGCGAGGGGCTCTTCTGGATCGGCGGGGCGAGCGTGTCCGGCCCCATGGAGGAGCGCGTGCCAGCACTCGACACGGACACCGGCCTCTCAGACGTGCCGTTGGAGCGTCTCCGTACGGGCTGCGGCGCCTCGAGCGCCGGCGTGGTGACTGGCGGCGTGGGTGCTGACCTGTCGTCCGCGGAGGCTGATGTCAGCTGATATTGAGCCACTTGCAGCTTACAGATGCGGAAGATGTATGAGTAGACGGTCGTCATGTCGGCGTCCGCGCCAAACTGTTCCTGCAGCAGGTCGTAGATGCCGACGTTGATCTCCTTGGTGTACACGATCACGCGCTGCAGTAGCGTCTTGATGACGCGCAGCGGCAGGTCGCCGTGCGGTAAGCCCTGGTTGGGCCTGCGGCGCCACTGCACGGGAGGAATCACTTGCAGTAAGTTCTCGATGATGGCGAGCAGCGTGCCGGCCTGGATGCGCGAGTTGCGCAGGTCGTTGTCGACAGTCCGCACGCGCTTGTACGTGCACTGGAGGATGACGCCGATCTCGCTTGCCGCATGCTTGTCCGTGTTGCCCGGCCGCTGGTCCTTGCACAGCGCGACGAGCGAGTCGAACAGCATCGTGTACACGACGTCTCGGGGCGGCGAGGAGATGATCGAGCTCAGCACCATCGACATGTAGTCACGCAGGTCGTTGGCGGCGGGGATCCCCTCGCCCTCCTGCTCCGCCCACACATCGAGTATGGCGTAATGCCGTCTGATCCCCCCAAACAGCTTCTCGAGCTGCTCCAGCTTTAGCCTCTTGACAATGTTGGAGCGACCAAAGGCGAGGTGGATAGTGCGCATGAGGTGCTTGACGCGGCGGAGGTTGTCGTGCTCGAGCAGGACGACGACGTTGGTCCCCAGCTGGTCCAGCTGCCAGCACAGCACGTCCATGAACTGGCGTGCCTCGCTCACAAACGACTGGTCGTCCTCCTCCAGCATGGCCGACGCAGCCTTCAACGCCTCGGCGGCGTCTTCAATGTCCTCGGTGCGAATGGCCTCCATGAGCTCGGCAGCCGGAGACAGCGCGGGCGCCGGTGCCCGTGTTAAGGGCATCATGGACGGGCGGGCAGCGGCAGCAGGGCGTCGTGGCGGCTCCTCGTCGGCAGGAGGGGCGGTGCGCCGGGCTTGTGACCCGGGGCGCGCGATGGAACTCGGTGGCTGCATGCCAGATGGCGGCTGTATGCTGCGCACCGCGGAGGGCTGAGCCAATCTCGATGCTGTTGGGATACCGCGCGAGGCCGGCCTTCCTCCGATCGGCGAGGCAGTACCCGAGCGCTGCGGCGTCATGTCGCGAGACAATCTAGACGCGGGCGACCCGTGTCCCGGAATCTTCGACTTGGCCGCCGGGACTGGTGATGCAGATCTAGACGAGGCGCCAGCGTCCGAGGTCACGCGCGCCATGCCGGTGCTGGTGGCCTTGGCGGCCGCGAGAGTCGCGCGGCGATTTGCGAGCATGTCCTTGGCCGAGGTCGGGAGGCCGTCGATCACCGATTGCAGTGTCCGCGACTCGCCCTGGAGCTGAAGCAGCGCCATGAGCGTTAAGCCCGCCTGCCGCGTCCCCTGGTCCTGTATGCAGCGCGCGACGGCCTCGTAGAACCCGCGGTTGTCGTAGCGCAGCACACTCCCGCGCTTGCGGTATGCCTTCTCGATGAGGCTGAGCGACTCGTTCTTGCCCGTCTTGCCGGCCGCCTTGTCCTCGAGGCCGTACTGCACGAGCAGCTGCACGACCTGGCTAGCGGGGATGAGCTTGTCGAGCCCCTCGAAGATAGGCGCCAAGCGCGGGCCGAACTTGGGATCGCCGAGCTTCATCACCAGCGCAGGCACGAAGAGGCGCACCTCCGTCTCGCTCAACCGCGCGCCGTCCTGCGTAAGGCCGTCAAGCACGTTGGTGAAGACCTCGAGACACCTGGCGCTCAACTTCGTGTTGTTGGACAACAACCGGATAGAGGCGTACTTGAGCGCGAGGTCGACGTTGGCAGACTGGATTGCGCGCAGGTCGTCCTCGTGTAGCCCAAAGCTGTCGGACGTCTCCGGGTCGAAGAACTCGGCGACCACGGCGAGCGCAGTCATAAAGTCCTCCTCGGCGCGGTGGTCCTTGCTGAACATCAAGTGGCAGATGTCGCTGCTGGTCGCCGGCTCCATTTGTTGCTGGAGGTACTCGAGCGCGTCGGCCCGGTTCCCAGGGTCGAGCGACCACCGCGTGGCGTCGTGCTTCAAGCGGCGGGCGCGGGCGTTCGGGTCGGAGGCCGTGAACGGGATCGTCCGCCCGGTGTCCTCTGGAGGTGGTGGCGCGGGTGTTGGAGGCGTCGCGCGGGCAGCAGGCCGCTTGAGCCCAAACCCGCCGGCAGACCCATCGGACATCGCGGAGGCAGGTCGTGTTGATGGTCCTGAGCCGAGCGCCTTCATCGCGATCGAGCGCCCGGGCGCACCGAGGCCGGGCCTGCCGATCCCCGAAGCAGGGCGGGCAGGAGTGGGCGCAGCCTTGGTCGGCGCGGCCTTGGCTGGTGTCCTTGCCGGCACAGCGCGGGCGGGAGCAGCCTTGGGCGCAGCTGGTGGTTCAGGCGCGGCCTTGGCTGACTCGCCTGCACCACGCGCGTTCTGGATGAGGGGGAGGATCGTAGACCGGGACGCGGGCTTGAGGCCTGATGTTTGGTCCATGACAAAGTCGAAACCCGCGTTGGCGACCACGAAGGGGAGGACTATGCCGGCCGCCTTGCGGACCTCGCCGTTGCGGTCCTCGAGACACTGGATGACCGGCGCAGCGAGGCACGCGAGGTCAGCTCCGCGGCCCGGTGCCTCGGCGGTGAGGCGCTCGGCGATCCAGCCCAACACTGCCGCACGGAGGGCGGGGTTTGTTGATTCCAATGACGCTGCAAGGCCAGCGTACATGGGGTCGAGGGAGCCGATGGCGTCGGCCATGGCAGAGAGCGTAGCCACCGCCGCCGTACGAGTCGTTGCCTTCTGGTCCGCGCACACCGTCGCAACGGCCTGGACGAGCAGGCGACAGTACTTGTCGAACGGGGCGCCGATGCCAGTCGCGATCTTGGCGGTTATCCCCAGCGCGAGCATCTTGACCGAGAGGTTGGTGTCCGTCATGGCGCGCTTCAGCACGTTGCCGATCTCGCCTGATGTCAGTTCTCACACGGGCAGCACAACTCACCCATGTTGGGCTTTAGCCGCTGGTTCGACTTGACCTCGAGGAGTGCGCCGAGCGCCTCGAACGCCTCCTTGCGCACCTTCCACGCGTCGCTCTTCGAGTCGGCGATGATGCTCGTCTGGTTGACGAGCTTGTCGAGGTCGACGCGGGGGATGAGGTCGTCCAGCGGGTCGGCGCCGCCCTTGCCGCCCTTCCCTGGGCCGGCGGCCACCTCGCGCAGGTCCGCCTGCTCACGCGTGGGCTCGGGTGCTGTTTGCGACGCGGCCTTGTCGAACTCCTTGTTAATCGTGCTCAACAATGTCGGGTTCAGGTCCTCGAGGAAGCCAGAAATGTCTGGGGTTAGCTGTGGCAACAGGTGAGTTAGCTACGCACCAGCTCCAACGCCGATCTTGACCTGCACGAGCAGCTGCGTCGCGCTCGAGCGCACAAGCGCGTTCGCGTGCCCAAGCGCCGTCTTGATGAACGAGATGAGCTCGCGCATTGGGATGCCCGCTATGCCGAAGTCGATCACCTGCTGCTTGATCCACGTGAGAGCGTCCGCCTGCGCCTTGGGCGCCTTCTGCTTGCCGAGCGGCTCGTAGCTCTGTGCCAGCACGAATGCGAGTGACGTCTTCTCGGCGATGACGCCCAGCGCGTCGCCGGCCGGCTTCTTCAGCTTGATGTCGCCCAGCTTCTCCGTCAATGCGGGGATGACGAGCGCAGACGCGGGCTTGCCGAACGACGGGCTCTTTTCGGCGAATAGCCTGATCACCTCGAACACCTTGGCGGAGACCTGCTGTTAGCTAGACCCGCTTTTCTTAGCTCACCTGGAAGTTCTTCTCGCCCCATCCCGGCGTCTTGCCGAGGAAACGCATCATGATTTCACTGTCGACCTCGTCCGCACCACCATCGTTGACCCATGCGACCATCTCGTCCGCGCCCTCCAAGCGGACCTTCCACGCGCCATCGGCCAGAGCGGTGTGGAAGTTGGCGGGCACGAGATCGGCAGCACGCGCGGCAGCGTCCTCAGGCGTGAAGCGGTACTTGACCGGCTCGGATGGTGATGACGCCAGCGCCTTCGCCGCACCCTTGGCGGCAGGCTTCGACGGACCGGCCGCCGCGGGTGGGGGAGCGGCCGCCTTCGGTGCTGGCTTGGCGGCGGGAGCAGCGACCTTGCGCACCGGCGCCTTGGGCGGTGGTGATGCGGGCGGCTTGCCTGGTGATGGGGGTGGTGATTCCTCGGAAGCAGGAGCAGCCTTCATGCGCGCGAGGAGGCGGGCAGGGGGCTTCTTCTTCGGGGGTGGTGCCGAAAAGTCCTGTAACAGCTCCTCCTCGGGCTCAGCCTTCTCTGGCGGTGGAGAGGACGATGGCGACGCTGCAGCCTTCATACGCGCCAGGAACTTTGCTGGCGGCTTCTTCGCTGGTGGCGCAGCAAAGTCCTGCAGCAGCTCATCGTCGCCGCCGTTCATCTTGGCTGCAGGCCTGGGTGGAGACGCGGGCGGCGCGGCGGGCTTCCTCGCGGGCGCGGCCTTGGCTGGTACCTTGGCTACTGGCTTCGCTGCAGGCTTCTTGACTCCACCGGGGCGGTACTTGATCTCGGCCCGCCCGAACGCGTCCTTGACCTTCGCGAGCTGGATCTCAGGGACGTTCTCGATGTACGGGTTGAACGCGCGCTCGCCGAGGATCTTCATCATGGTGCCGAGACACTCGGCCGACGATGTGCGCACCGGCTCCGCGCTGTCGCCCAGGAGCGCAACGAGCTGCTCGGCCATGGGCTTGATGTGGTCCTTGGCTGGCAGCTCGGTCGTGACCTTCAGACTGCGGTGGAGGAAGTCGAGCGTGCCCTGCTTCACCTGCGGGTTCTTCGACTTGAGCGCGGTGAGAATGTCCTCGGTGACATCGGGGAGAGTTGTCTGCCGTCAGCTCACAACTCGAGCGCCTGAGCTCACCGTCAAGAAGATAGCGTCGAGCGCCTTGCCGAGCGCCTCGACCACGGCCGCTTTACGCTCCTTGAGTCGTTCAAGCAACCCAGTGACAGTGACGCCCTTGTAACGTCCGAAGCTCTGCTTGAGGCCGCGCGCGAGGCCCTCGAGCAGCTTCGCAGCTTCCATCACGACGTTGACGTTGGCGTCCTTGTGGCACTTGGCTCCGAGGAGCTGGACGAGGGGGCCGTACGCGTCCGCGTTGGCGTCCGAGATGCGCGCGTTCCGCGGCTCCGCGAGCACCTTGTTGCACTCCTCGACGGCCTCGAGACGGTCCTTCCATTTGGTGGAGGCGAGGCGCTCCATGACGTCGGCGGGGAACAGCTCGAGCACGTTCACGGGGTCGAGGAGGGACATGGGGTCTATTGCTGCCTCCTCTGGCGCGTCGTCCTCTGGCTCGTCGCCGGCCGCCTCGGCCATTTCACGCTCGCGCTGCGTCTTGCGTGTAAACCGCGTCGGCTTGCCGCTCCCTGCGCCCTTGCTCTCGGCGTCGAGCCCCTCAAACGCCTTCTCCAGGTCCGAGACCTGTACTGGCTTCAGGTCGGCGAGCGCGGGCTTGAGCGCGGGGCCGAGGTAGGTGTACAGCGCGAGCGTCAGGCTCGTCCCCTCGGCACGGACGTTCTTGTCGTTGTGACCAAAGATCTTCGGGAGCGCCTTGAGCAGCGCTTTAACGTTTCCCAGCGCCTGCACACCGTATGACCTGCTGTGAGCTCTTTCCGGTATTTAGCACTCACTCGACAAGCTCCTTGAGGGTGCCAACGGCGCCGGCGACCGCCTTTGGTGTCTTGGCATTCAGGCCGGCCATGACGTCCGTCTAGTGTCAGTGCGTCCTCGCCCTCAACTCACGACCACGCCCTCGCCTCCGTTCTCGACCTCGACAAACATCGCGCACAGGTCCATGCCCTTGCGCTTGGTGCCCGCGCGCGTGTTGCCGAGCACCTTTTCCACGAGCGCGGGGACGATCTCTGGGCGAAGCCTGGTGTCAGCCAAAGCTAAACTTCTCGGGGGAGGGAGCCTACTTTGCGCTCGTCTCGCCGCTGTTGGTCACAATCGCCAGCGTGGCCTCGACACCCTTCTCCTGCGCAATGGCATTTGCGTCAAGGCACCATTTCTTGCTGTCTGTCAGCTTCAAGGCAACTTCTAAGCTCACAGAAGGGCGGGGTCGGAGAGGTAGGGGCGGAAGAAGGGGTCGCTGTCCGAGGCCGTCTTGGCCGATGCTGCGATGACATCGTTGTACGCGCTCAGACGGGCCTTCCAGTTCTGCCGTTAGCCTCCGACGCGCTGTGGTGCTTGCCTTGTGCGTACTCCGCTCGACGAGGGGAATCTGGGAAAAGTCCTCCTCCTGGGGCGGGTCACCCTCCATGGTGGGGTCTAGCCCGCTGGGAGCGGAGGCGGTTGGGTATACGAACCCTTGAAAGGATGCGGAATGTGTCGCGGCCGCTGCGCAGTGTAGTGATGAGCAGCGGGGAGGGGGTGTCGGGGATGTAAGATGGGTAGATGTGATGTGAGACTCGGTGTGGTTTGTGAGTTGTAGATGGATTGATGGCGAGGAGAGGATGAGTGATGGCTTGTTGACGCGCGCACCATCCACCCCACCCTTCGCCCCTCTCTGGCCTCTCTCTCCAAGCTCTCCAGGCCCAAGGACGCGTGATGCACGCGTGAATACTAGGTTTGATACCGCTAATGCCTTCCAGGGCGAAGGGAACCGCACAAGCCAAACAATGAGGCCTTAAATTCAAATGACACATAAATAGTCGCGTGGCATTACGTCGATGCTTGAGAGTGCAAGCTTGCAAGAGTGGAGGTTGTCCTGGCCCGGTGATCACGTTGATCCGGCGACCTGGGGGTGTGCGGGGAAGGTGATCAACCTGGCAACCTGCACCTTCCCTATCTCCTCTTCTTCACTCTTCACTCTACTCTTGTACACTCTCCATCATGACAGGAGGCAAGTCCCGCGCCCGCCGGCCCACCATGTCCCCTCGCGCCTCCTTCCGCGGCAAGAACGTGGTCATGGCCACACACGGCCGCGCACCCTGGTACACGCCCGACGGCAACGTCGTACCGGCCTACGTTATCGGTATCGCGGGCGGCTCGTCCTCCGGCAAGGTAGAGCTCGTGATGCACGCAGAGCTAACAGCAGACCTCGGTCGCGCGCGCAATCTGCAAGGCGCTGAACAACATCCCGACGGTGCTCATCCTGTCGCAGGACGCGTTCTACAAGCGCCACACGCTGGAGGAGATCGACCAGGCCATGAACAACGACTTTGACTTTGGTTAGCTGGCGTTCAAAGTTGAGCTCACACCAGACCACCCGGACTCGATCGACATGGAGCTGTTCGCGGAGGTGTGTGGCGGGTGGGCGTAGCTGATATGTACAGTGCCTCGACGACCTGAAGCACGGGCGCGCGACCGAGGTGAGCACGTGGGCGGGCACATTGACCCCAGATTCCCGTGTACTCGTTCGAACACCACCGTGGGTGGGATGTGTGGATATACCTAACGCCAGAACGCCTGGAGGAGAAGCAGTACCTGTACGGCGCGAGCGTCATTATCGTGTAAGCTGTTAACACCTGGACTCGACAGCTGACGTGCAGGGAAGGTATCATGGCGCTGCAGGCAGCGGAAATGCGCGACCTGTACGACCTGAAGGTGTTTGTCAACTGCGACTCGGACCTCATGCTCGCCCGCCGCATCCGGCGAGACACGGTCGAGCGCGGGCGCGACGTGAACGGCATCTTGGATCAGGTGAGCTAGCCGAACCTCCTTCAGCTGACAGCAGTACCTGCGCTTCGTCAAGTCGAGCTACGACAACTTTGTGCAGCCCTCGTCCAAGTATGCGGACATTGTGAGCTGATGTCATGCCGGAATTAGCTCACGCAGATCGTGCCGGGGCACCACAACGACACCGCGATCGAGCTCCTCGTGACTCACCTGCAGCGTCAGCTCGATGCGAGAAGTCTGCGGTTCCGCCGCGAGCTCGTGGAGATGGACAGCGCCGCGCCGACCCCAAACGAGACGCTCAATGTGCAGCTCGTTCCGCAGACGAACCAGTTAATTGTGAGCTCCCCAACGCTTGAGCACCAGCTGACATCCAGGGCATCATGACCATCCTGCGCAACGCCGAGACCAAGCGCGGCGAGTTCATCTTCTACGCCGATCGCCTCTCGACAATTATTGTCGAGGCAGCGCTCGCCGAGATTCCCCGCCAGCCAAAGGACATCACCACGGCCAACGGCGTAGCCTTCCACGGCGTTGACGGGGCCGACAACGTACGTCGCTACCCCAGCTGCCTGCGATTAACTCGAGCTGACCGCAGAACATCGTCGGCGTTTCGATTCTCCGCTCCGGTGGGCCGTTCGCGAACGGTCTCCGCCGCGTCATCCGCGACATTCCCCTCGGCAGCATGCTCATCCAGTCCGAGCCCAAGTCGGGCGAGCCGCTGCTGCTCAACGTTAAGCTCCCTGAGAGCCTCCACTCCAGAGAGCAGGCCAAGACGATGCAGGTCCTGCTCCTCGACTCGCAGATGGGCACGGGTGCCGCGGCCTGTAAGTCGGCTCTTGCCTGGCGGCCGGACCCAGCGATGGGCCAGGCCTCGCCAGAGCCTGGAGCACAGAAGGGACGATGATCTGACCGCAGTGATGGCGATCCGGGTGTTGCTCGACCACGGTGTTCCTCGTGAGTCCCTTCGTGCACCGGCGATCCCACAGCGGTGCGGCGATCCATCGGTGATCTGTAACGCGTGTGAGGAGCGTGTACCGCGCATCCTGCGCATGCGATCGCCGTGCACATCTGCACATCTGCACGTCCGTCACCCGTCCTCGCGACCGGCGACCGGCCGCCGGCGCCGCTCCCCCTGCGCCCTCAACGCCCTCTGCGCCCTCAACGCCCTCCCCATGAAACTAACCCCAGAATCCAACATCACATTCCTGACCTTCCTGGTCTCGCGGTACGCCGTGCACAACGTGCACCGGGCGTTCCCGTCCGTGCGGATCGTTACGGCAGCCGTCGACGACGAGCTGGACGAGGTGCGCCTCCCCGTCGTTGCTGGGCACACGCTGGGCGAGGTGAGCGCCGATGGTGACTTTGGCGCGCGGGTAGTCGCCATGCACGACGACGCCATCGACTTTGAGGACGAGGGCGGGGTGGATACGCCGACGGGCGACGCACTGGGTAACGGCGTTGGCGTGGGGCTGCGGTTCTCGCGCGGCGAGAAGAAGGAGAAGATTGCTTGGGTCGTCAAGCCGGGCATGGGGCATATTGGGTGAGCTTTCTTGAGGGTTTCGAAGCTGACAGCAGGGACCGGTATTACCTCGCGTAGCTGTGCGTCGCTTGTGCGCCGAGTCCGAGATGGGTGGCTTGGGCGAGATGCGATTGCTCGTGCCCACACACACTGCACACACACGCACACGCGCGGCCAACTGCACTGACTCTGACTCCGTGACATGGCCGTGCGCCATCTCATCTCCGAGCTCGCTCACAGACAGGCTAGGCTTTCCGCTCGCACAGACGGCGCCATCCCACCTGCTCACCTGCACCTCGTTGTCTGAGTGACCAATCATGACATTTCTCATCACAGATATCGTTACTAATAAACAGCGAGATGTAACCGGAGCGCAGAGACGTTTGGCACGCTCTCACGGATGGGCGTGGCAGTTTGACAACCTGGGATCCAGTACGGTATGACTCTTGAGACGGGAATCGTTGGGGACGGGTATATCGGGACGATGCTGGGCCGCCATGTTGAGATGCGGGAGGGATGCGATGGCGCGACGACCGCCACGCCAGTGACCGGGGAGACCAAAAGAAGTTCGTGAGAGTGCGGGTTCGAGTGCGAGGGTATGCGAGTGTGGATTGTTCCAGACAATGAGGCGGGACCTGGTACAACGTTCGTTCTGTCATGCGGGCTGGGGCTTAGGCGAGGACTCGGCGCGGCGGCTGCTGGCTGCCGGCTGGGCGGGGGATGGGGCGGCCGCGCCCGCGCTTGCCGCTCCCGCCGCTGCTCTTGCGTTTCGGCTTGCCGCCCAGGACGTAGTCGTCGTCCGAGTCGTCGTCGCCGGCGCCGTCCTCGTCCTCCGAGTCGAGCTCCTCCTCGCCCTCCTCGGGAGAGCCGACGGCCGAGGGGGTCCAGGGCTTGTCGTCCTCGTCGGCCGAGCCGTCGCCCTCGTCAAAGGTGACGTTGGCGAGGCCAAAGCCGACAGACGAGACGCCGCTCGCCTGGCGGTCACGGCCCATGGGCAGCTTGTCGGACGAGACGGACAGCTGGGAGTCCTGGCTGTGCTGGTGCTGCATGTGGGGCGGCATGAAGGGCTGGCGGCCGAGCATGTTGGGCGCAACGAAGGGCTGGTCCTTGCCAGGGACTGTCCAGCCCTGCGCGGCGTGAGCCTGGAAGTAGCTGGTAGGCGGGTTGTTGTTGAAGGGCGTCATGGATGGCAGCGACTGTGGGGACTGGGTGGCGTTCATCATCGACGAGGCCGCCGAGGCCGCGGAGCCCGTAGACGGGTACCGGAACTGGGCGACGCTGCGGACGGTGGGGAAGCTTGGGCTAGGGTTCCAGTCTGGGACGCGAGGGGCCATGCCGGGCGTCTTGGCGCTCTTCGCCGAGGCCGACTCGGCGTCGGAGGCGTCGTGGCTGCCGTCGTCGGCGGCCTGGGGCTGGGGTGGTGGGGGCTGCTGCCACTGCTCGCCAGCCATGGGCATGCGGCGGACGGGCATGCCTCGGTCGTTGAACCCTGGGGCGCCAGGGGCGCCGGGGGTAGTCGCCTTGAACTGCTCGAAGTTCCAGCCGTTGTTGTTCATGGTGGGAACTATGGGGGCGGAGTGGAAGCGCTGCATCTGCGGCGGCACGGCATGCAGAGCGGGCTGGCCACCGGGGACGTTGGCGAGGAGAGGGGCAGGCATGTGGTGGTTGGTGAGGCCAGTGAACGTCGCCATTGGTGGGTACGAGGGCATCTGCGGGTACTTGATCGCTGGGATCGAGTTGACGTCGACGAGGCCGTCTGGGGAGGTGGCACGCTCCGAAACGGGCGAGTGGCTGGGCTTGGGCTCATTCTTGACCTCGACCTGCTGGTTCTGCTGGAAGCCACCCTGCTGGTGGTACGAGGGCTGGAGACCAGAGCTGAGAGGAGGGAGCGCCAACTGGGAGGCGTTGAAGCCGCCAACCTGGCCCCAAGGAGCCTGCGGGATCAAGCCCGACTCGGACTGGAAGGGGCGCATACCGCCACCAGGCGCCTCCTGCTTGTAGTAGAAGGTCGAGTTGCTCATGG